>PVJA010014323.1:0-47680 GCA_004027025.1 Myocastor coypus
GATGGGAGGGCCATCGGGCCAACCTGCCACAGAGGGCTTTTTTGCAAGGATGAATCTGTCAGATGAACCACATTGCTTAAAACTACCAACAGCACCGCTAAGGCTGACCTTTCTGGGGTTGACAGATGAAAGAATCAGCCTGTGGAAAAATCTAAAAGCAACAGCTTGTGAGACCAGCACAATGATTATCAGGCAGCACCTTCTACCAACCCCCAGTAACCTTGGCTGGTGGCATTAATGGCTGCGTTGGCAGCTTCTGCATATATTATGCCACATCTGGGCTAGAATGTTGGACCTGTTTACCCTATCCATATTACTTAAACCTATTCCTGGGGTAGTTGCACCCCCAGAGATTTATCGTAAAACTGAAATTACCAGTCTTAAAGTAGATGTCCTTCCTAACCTGTTGATTCCTAAAAATAAAGATGCAGGAAAGTACACTTACTGATTATGTATTGCATTTTGTTTTCCCTCCACTATATGTAAGGG
This sequence comes from Myocastor coypus, assembly GCA_004027025.1. NCBI lineage: Eukaryota > Metazoa > Chordata > Mammalia > Rodentia > Myocastoridae > Myocastor > Myocastor coypus. Next base: position 490 of record PVJA010014323.1, read on the forward strand.
GTGTCGCTGTTCAGTCAGGTAGTTGTCAAGGTTGCCTGCCTGCATGCCAGAGTAGGGCATGCTGATAAGCGCCTGACTGCTATTTTCCTCAATGGGCAGCTGACCAGTGAAGTCCTAAACAATTCTTGTGTCCCAAAGATGTTTTATGAAAGGATTTTCATGAGGGCATTATGCCACCATGGGTCCCATGTAGGACATGGATGAGGATAAAAACAAAATCCAGATCTATGAATATATTGGCTGGGGCCCTTGGGGGCTATTCATCAAATGTTACTATTGACCCTGAGGGCCGCTGAAAAGAGGTATCATCCATGTCTCAACAAGCTCAAAACTTTGATAGATGAGGCCAAGACCTGGACACATTCTCTACTGCTCTAAACCCATTAAACTCATGTAATTACCTTGAGGTGCATTTCTGGGTGGTATGAGACTACCGGACTAATTTCCCTGTGTCTTCTAATTCTCTGTGTAGTCTTCCACAGAGGGATTAGAGCCAATCAAGGTCTGGACACTACTGAACCACAAATTGCTTTGGCTTAGCTTCTGCAATTATGTCAGTGAAAAGGAGGGGCCCATGGAGACCACTCAGAGTGCGCTGCCGGCCCACAAGTTGGCCCTCTGTACTAAAAGTCAGACTCCACCCTAGGCCTCTGCACCTTTTCTGACAAGCCAGCAGTTGGCATGAGGAAACAAACTCCCCATGCCACTGGTCTCAGTAGAGATTTCTATGACCTATGACACGGTGATGTCTCAGAAGACAAGCTAGCATTTCAGCTGAGGACTCTGTGGCTCTGGTAGAGAATTCTATAGCTACAAATATTAGTCTAATGGAAAAAAGATGTTTCCAATTAATCAGTGCATGGTGCTTTATTTCTTACTAGATCTTGCTCACATCAGAGCCCTCCATATACCACCCCTGGGAAAGTTGCATGCAGTCAATAAAAGAGTGAAGTTCAGCGATATTGATCTTAGCCTGATAAGACCTCGGAGCCCCTGTACCCACTGGGGTTCTAAATTATTGCCTCTTTCTCTTTTATTCTTCATCATTCCCTTGCCCAGGTGATTGGAGGAGTTCATCAACCCTCACATTAGTGCTCTCGCCCATGTGGGCTGGGATCCTTGTAGCGTTTCGTATTTTCACAGCACAGATTCACAGTGGAAGGCCCTCTTTGGCCCATTTCACCTATGGGTTGTAACTCATCCAGGTCCTCGTGCTTGATGGTTTCAAGTTTCTGTCCTTGTCTATTTATTTGATATAGGGTATCGCTACACAGTGCAGAATCATCATGATCCTCCTGTCTCAGCCTCTCCAGTGCTGGGATTAAGGCATGTCACACCTCACTCAGTTTCAGGCCCTATATGGCATGTAGTGCCAGGGATCAAACTTGGGTTATTGAGCTTGCCAGGCAAGCACTTAGACCACTAAGCTATCTCCCCAGCCTCTGTATCCATATCTAAAAGGATGTATAGCCTATAGCTGCTGATTGAACTTTTGAAGGTTTCATTTGCTTAAGTTTTCATTGTGAAATTTTCATCTGTCAGAAGACATAGCTTCTGCGTTGTGAGCTAGCAAAAACACAGGGTTGTTGAGGACAGAGGAAGAGACTGGGAAGGAGGGAGGTTACTATATGAGAGCTAAAATTTTAAAAGGTCCGGCATGGGCTGCCAATGGTAATAGGCTTCAAACAAGTTGGGGTCATTTTCCTTCTAAGCATGGCTTAGTCCCCGTTCTTAGCCTGCCACCTGGTGTCAGGTCATAGGACATGATTGGAGATGATTCATCAGATTGCCCACCTGTGTCAGTCAGAGTCCCTGTGCTGTAAAATCAGGTGTTTTATTGGAGAAAGCACTTACTAAACCTCCATAGATGTTGGGAGGTGCAGGAAGCCAGGAAACTGATCAAGGTGTGCAGGTGGGCCTGGGCCTGAGAGTGGGCCTTCATGGAGCAGAAAGCTACCCCAGTGCTGAGAAAATCATCCTGTTAATGAAAACATCCTGTCTGGTTCAGGCCAGCTATTGGTCGCCAGGCAGCCTTGTGTCATGGGATGCAAACTTTGCAAAAGTATAATTAAAGGATCGTTTCTGTGTGTGTTGAGTTAGTCTTGCCCATCAGGCCGACTGATGACCACCTAGCTCAGCTATTCCTCTTTTCTACCTTTCTCATTTCTACCGGTGTGTCTCCCCGGGGGTTGAACCATTCACAGTAAGACCAACGGATCCCTACACTTAGACAATAACATTGTAGTATTGGGGGATTTTTGCACCCATTTCTAAGGTGTGAGTCAGTAGGATATTCCAAGTTCAGACTGTATTCGAAAAGACGGGAAGTGGCAAAACGGGGGGAGGGGTCAAAAGTCCAAAAGGAAGAGTCACTGGTGTCCAAAGGTCTCCCATGTCTGTGCCTAGGGAATTCAGCACTACTTAAGGGCACCTTGATATGAGCTAAGTACATCATAGAAGGACCCAGAGAATACTCTGTGAGGCTTGCATGTGGAAATTGACCCAGGGAAAACTGTAGGACTGCTATTACCTAATCCCAAGAATGTCGCAGGCAGCCTAAGAATAAGGAAACTAACTACAGTAGGCCCTGTAGAGTTCCCGTGTAGGGACTGACCAGCGAAAGCCCTACCGGGTTCTCACGACCTAATTTTCACTCCTCCTGTCTTCAGACCCCAAATGGGAGGTGCCTCATCTATTCCAGCTGATTCCCTGCTTGCATGGCTCCTTCCTCAGGTACTGGAAAAATTCTGCACAGTCAATATCCCGGGGGATAAAAGGTAGCCCCTGAGCCCACCATCTGCCAGGTGGGTCTGCCTAACATCAGGCCCCAGATTCAGGAAACTTGACCTCAAAGCCTGCCACCATTCTACCCCTTAGGAAGTGACAGGTACAGAGGTTACCATCTGAGATCAAGAATGTGTTTCAGTTATGGATATTCACCAACGCAAAACAAACAAATAAACGACAAAAAAAGATGAGTAAATATTTAGAGACTCTCAAAGTTTGCTAATGGATTCTACACCCTAAGGACAGTTTTCCCTCTGACCTAGGCAGATGTCCGATTCATCCTGATTTCTTGCTGTACAGCAATAGGAAAAGAAAGGACAGGAAGAACTACAGGGCGGGCTAGGGATGGTACCTTGTGCCTGGACCTGTGATAAGTAGCCAGCTGGTGCACTATGGGGACCCCAAGAAAGGCCTGGCTGGGATTATCATACAGTGGCTAGAGAAGAAAAACAAAGGTTGTATCTCTGGGGCAAATTAGCAGGTATACGTCAGGGCGTTACCAACACTGCAAAAAATGCTCATCTCAGGACTACCAGTTAGGGCTTGTAATGAAAATATAGGTGAGCAAGTCAGAGTTTGGGTGAGAACAGTAAGTTCTACCTTTTGGGCCGAGATCTCCTGAGGACGTACTCCTGCTTCGGTGACCAGGGCTGGATTGGCTATGGCATCATGTGTCTTCCTAGTAGCTCCTTTTAATAAACTGCTGCAACCAATGAGCAGTGCGCTAGGTGACCCCGTCAGTGGCTGATATAATCCTGAGGAACATTTCATCACTCATCCCTTCTACCTGTTGCTTAGTTGGGAGGATGGTAGCTGGTCCTAAAACTGTGCAAAAGTGAAGAAAAACGTGTGTGGTAAATAAAGAAAGCTGTGACAGAGCCAGGAACCCGTGTGTCACACTTACTCTTCTCTCTCTCGTTGCTCGGACAAAAACTCGACACCCAAAATGAAGGAAAGGGTTATTTAGCTCAGAGTTACTGTAGGTTCCAGCCCATACTCAATTGGCTCCAAGGCAGAGAACAGCCTTTCATGGCGGCAGCAAACAGCAAGAGAGCAGAGGCCCAAGGGGGGCAGCAGCTCAAGCAGCTGACTTCTCATGCCTCCTTAAACTGTAATGCAGATTACCTGCCCCAGGGAAGTGCAGCATTCATACCCATAATCCCAGTGGATCATCAGTTAATCACAAACTCTAGAAGTAGGCGCCTTGATTGCATGAGGCTTCGGGGGCGGTGGAGGGGGGCGACAACTAGACATAAACCATAACATCTGGCTACCCTTGAAATGGCTCAGCATCCTATCAGCTATTTCTGTCAGTCATATCCAGAGAGATCCAATCAGAGGCAGCAGGGTGGGGTGTGCAAGCTTTAAATCCAAAAGACTGGGACTAAGGAGATAGCTCAGTAGAATGAGCGCTTATCTGCCAAGCCAGTACTTAAATAAATAAATAAATAAATGAATAAATAAATAAATAAATAGACAAATCCAAAAGACTGTTCATCTTTCTTCATCCCATTGCACCACAGTCCCAGGATAGCTTTTTCCATTAACATCACATGCATGCTTGCAATTCTTGGCTTGACGTACATAAGAAGGCAGAGTCTAGCCCTGGAGCCCATCATAAAGAGTATCAAGATGTCCCTGAAACTCAGAAAGAAAAGACCAATACAGAAATAAAGAGACAGAGCTACAGCTGAGGACAGTGCATCTGAACCAGGCCTGGCCTTGGTGCTGGGAGAATGAGCCACGCTGAGCTCTCGGCTCTAACCTCGCTGTCACTGCTATCCTCCCAGACCATCCCTGCAAAAAGAGCTGCTCTGCTTCTCTGGGAGGCCACAGACAGATGACTCCCGCGGCTGCAGGTATCCCTACATAGGTTGTTTTCGCGTTTCTTTCATTTCATTTTTTTCCACTACTAGGGCCTGCATGGAGCTATACCTTCTGCTGTTTTTAGATCCTATCTCACTAAGTTGTCCAGGCTGGACTTTGACTTGCAATCCTAATGTCTCAACCTCCAGCATCCTGGCATGACTGACCTGTTCCACCATGAATATTTTTCAACCTCGTAGGCAGTGGTAGAGGTAGATTGCCTAGAGCCTGACAGGAGAGGGAGAGGGGGCCTGTGAGGGTGGCCGGCTCCAGATTTATTTGTACCAGTCCTCTGATTTCCAATCTCACAGACATACCCACTACCACTTTTATCCTACATTAAGGACAGGGAGTTTCCCAAGCAGTGACCACCCACAACTCCCCTCAAGCAGCTCGACAGGCTGAGACCCAAGAACAATGGATGATGTCAGAAGTCTGAGACAGACACCAAGAAGGAGCCAGGCTGGTGCCAGTTAGGCTTCTAATGAGTGGTGTGGAATATGCCTAACCCAAGGGTTCTAGGCTGAGTGACGTACCTGGGAGGCTGCTCGCCAAAGCCCCTCTGTCTGGGCTCGGACATGGAAGTATCAGCCTGCAGCCCTGGACGCTGGGATGCACTTTGGGCAGCTGACCCAAGTTCTGACCTTGACCTGAGCAAGGCAGTTTCTCATCATCCCTGTTCCCACTGGATCTTTCAGGATCCAACTCACTGGGCATGAAAGCAGTTTTGTGTTTCTTTTCTTGGTGGCTGGAGGTATGAGTTTCCTATTGTCTCTGTAGCGAGTTTCCACCATCCACCAGCTTAAAACGGTATACATATATTCTCTCTTGTTTCTAGAGGACAAAGTTTGAATCAAAGTCACTGGACCAATATTACAGTTCAGAGCTTCACTCCCTGGAGGTCTCTAGGAAAGAATCCACTTCTACATTTTTACCAAATTCTCTAGCTGGTTCCCTGCATTCCTTGGATCCCAGCCCCTTCCTCCTTCAAAGCTTCAGTGCAGCCAACAGGCCCGGCCCTTCCCACAGTCCTCATAGCCAGGTGAGCTAAAGGAGATGCCACTTTCAGAATTATTGGACAGGGATTTAATTTTGTGGTCCTCGCTGTCGAGGAGGGCTGCACAAGTGGAACTAATGTGGGACCCCCAAACCATAGAAGGGAAAATACAGCACCCAACCTGGTGGATGCTAGATGTGTGGAGTTTCTGTTCCCCAAAATCAAAGAATGAATTCTAAAGAACAATAGAGGTTCTAAGTGTAGGGAAGTTTTACTGGGAAAGATAGCTCCTGAGAGATAGGAAGAGAGGCCTGAGTGGTTTGCCAGTGGCCCCGCTTCTCAAAGGAATTTTTTTTAGAGCAAAATGACAAAGTGGGCACAGAATCCCGAGGCAGGTAAAATGTGGAACAAAGCTACGAGCCACCAATAAGATTACAAGTATACTATGTAGGTGATGTCGATCTAATGGTGAGGCAAGTCCTGTCATAGACACGCGCGGAAAGAACAAGTGCCTTGTTGGAAGAGGTAAGTCAAGAGGTCTTGGTCACGTAGTTATTGCTCGTCCCTTGGGGAAGCATGCAGGCCTGGTCATCCTGTCTTTATCTTGAGTCCTGACCTTCAACAAATCCGTGTACCAGGTCACACCCAAACCGTAGCACTTGACTATGACTACTGACTATGGCAGTTTCTCAGTCTTCCCTTGGATTTGATGCCAGTGTGGCATTTGTCTTGTCAGGTTGGCCTGGAAATCTCCCTGTTTGCCTAGGAGACAGATATTCTAAACCAATGGCGGGCATTTCCCTTTTCATCCTCACTCCCACAAATCTTTCTTTCTTTATTTGCTCTTCTCATGATGTATTTTTTTTTAAAGGATTTGGCATTAATAGATCATGGATTATCCAGCTGGGACCTAAATGATAACTCTACTGTTGTGCTGCAAGATGGACAAAGGGATATTAAGCGCAGAGGAGAAATCCATGCAAAGACTGAGACACAACTCTTTTGGGACCCAGTAAGGCGCAGCTTGAGACATCCCACCCCAAGAGCGCAAATCTTTCACCAAGCCTCGTTCTTTTCTCCACCCCCCACTCCCAGGCCTACTAGAATGGAATGCAGGAAGCACCCCCGTGAGAGAGGGTAATGAGAGGTCACCTGCTGCAGCAAAGGCCAAGGCCAACATAGAGATGAGGGTAGAGAGCTAGAGTTGAGGGCAGGGTGTCTGAGACAGGCCCGGTATTGGTGCAGAGAATGGGTCCTGCACGGATATCTGCTACGCAGACCTCTACCCACCTCCTAACTCATGAGGTTCTACGTGTTCAAGAAGAGCTGTTCTGCTGCTCTGGGAAGCCATGCATAGATGGTACCTGGACATGAAGTATCCTGTTGAAGGTTGTCTCAGAACGTCTTTCCCTTTTTTTGTGTGTTTAGTACTGGATATTCAATCCAGCATCATCACACTGAATTGTATCATTGGTCTTTATATTTTTTCTTCTTTTTCTTTCTTTTTTTCTAATACCGGGTTTTGCTAAGTTCTCCTGGCTGGGCTCAAACTCAGGACCTTGCACTTGCTAGGTGAGCATTTCAGCCACCGAACTATGTCCCCAGCTAGGTACTCAAACTTTCAGTCCTCTTGCCTCAGCCTCCCAGAGTGCTGACATCGCAGACATGTGGAAGTTTGATTAGCTGAGGACATTTCTCAAAATCGCAAAGTAGTGCAGACACAGCCCTCAGGAATGGAAAAGAGAGGGAGAGTGTGACGGAGAACGGCGGGCCACAAGGGCTTGGCTGCGCTCAGCTTCACTTTCTGCCTTTTCATCATCCACCCATAAATAAGGGCAGGGTGCAGAGAGGACGCTGGCGTGGGCGGCGAGATTCTGCTAGGACTGGCTCCTTCCCATTGATTCAGAACTCCCTCCAAAGACCCTTCCCTTGGGTCCCAACACACCAGAGCCAGCTGGAATCTCAGCTGCAGATGGCTGGAGCCCGTTAGGGCCCTTTCAGTTTCATATAAAGCCAGCAAGTCATCAGTCTTGTGGAGGACTGCCAAGACAACTACCCCTGAAAGAAGGCAATTTGTCTCCATTCTGGTTCACCTTGCTCTGCTCCTGTATGCTGATATGCACAGAGCTGGCTAGGGAGATGCTCAATGCAAAGGGGTCTAGCCCAGGCCAAGGTGTAGCTTTCCCTGCAAAGCTGCAGGTTTGTGTGCAGTCCTGTCTACAGCTTCTTCCTACTAAACATGAGCTAGACACTGCTGTCAGCTGATCTGGGGCTTTGAGAAAGAGGCAATGATATCACAGAGCAGCTGAGGCTCGCATCGGAGCCAAGGCAGGAGATCCAAAACACAAGATATTTCCTCAAACTGTGTTACGCATATTGTGCCCGACTTGAAGGCTACCTGTTATAGAATCGGGTACTCTTCCTGCAAGCCTCTCTCTGCATATTACAGAGGTGCCACTGTGCCTTCTACCTAGCCCAGCTCACAGTATTTATGTGTTTCTGGCCATTCTTACGGTCACTCCGCTCTGAGCCACTCTCCTCTTGAAGAATGGGGTTTGGCCCTGGGTGGAGGCCTTTTGTTCCAGGTAGCCTTCATTCAGAAGGGACTTAGGACACCCATGGGTGCCCTGGAATTTCAGATACATCTTTGTCTGTCTTATCTTGCCATAGGTTGCTAGAAAAGAGGGACAAAGACATTGTAAGTGGTAAACTAGAATTTTCTCTTGAGAATTCCGGTACCTTTTTCCTGGGAATACAATTTATCAATGCTGAACCACGAGGCTCAGGCTCTTGTATGTCTAACCTCAGGCCATGTGTTCATAATCTTCACTTCTTTCACAGGCAAAGCATCACAAGGGGACACAGCTCACGGCCCAGGCTCCTTCAGCACATCCCCCAACATGCCAGCTAGGACCACTCTGAGAAAATGATCTCAATCTGGGACAGGGCTAGGACAACTATTTCATGGGAAGTCTTGAAACCCCAGGCTTAGACCACTGGACCCATATATATGACCAGGGACAGAGGTTCGGTCTGAACAACCTCTCAAGAGACAAGACCAAATCCTGGCACCTTTGTGATCTGTTGATGTACCCAGCAACAAAGTACAGCCCGGCTGTCCCAGGGCAGCTAACTGGCCTGCCCAGTGCCCCTGCAGGAATCCTACAGTCAGCTGTGACTTCAGCCCCAGAACTCAGTTTTGTCAAGCAGACACATTTGTGGTTGGCATATATGGCTCCTGACTCCAGGTTTCTACCTGCTGGGATCATAGCACAAATCATTCGTGCTACCCGGTGTCCTGTCCACTCCTGTAAATGGAGACAAGGGAGAGGAGATGGTCTCAATGCCTCTTGCCCTGCTCTGGGGCCTAGCCAGGGGCTCACGTGAGGGCTGATTCGGGCTCAGCAGGTGCAAGCAGATACCCTCTACTTCCTGTTTGGCATGTGCACCATTAGCCAGGTCATCATTTTTTACCTTTATGAAAACCAAATGGAAGCACAGAGCCCATAGAAGTGGAGCGAGCCCTCTGTTCTTTGCTTTTTATGTATGTGTGTGTGAGAGTTTTTTGAAATAAGATCTCGCCGTGAGTTCACACAGGCCTGAAACTCACCATGTGGCTCAAGCTGGCCTAGAACTCATGATGATCATCCTACCTCAGCCTCCTAAGTGCTGGAATTACAAATATGGACCACCACTATCAGGGCATGTATCGCTTTCTGCACGTGGGCAGGGGCCTTCCACACACACCCAACCTGGGCCCACAAGGACATGAGAGTATTGCTGGACCCCAGCTGTGACTTACATCAGAACAATGCAGACGACATGAAGAGACACAGGGAGCACACAGAGGATGCCTTTGTCCTTGCATGACTAGGGAGTGCTGAGAGTGTCTCTCTGTCCTCTGTCACGTTGCCCTTGTCTCTAACTTGCACAATTGTGACCAGGAAGAGAAAGGGACATGTTGTCTTGCTACGTGTGTCAAAAGAAGTGACTAGCAATTGGCTCAACCCTTCCGCTATTTATCAAGGGATGGATCAGCTTACCCAGGGGCTGCAAACAGGAATAATTGTTGTCCTTAAGCATCCTCTTACACTCCAACACCGCCAGGGAAGGACTACATGAAAAGACTGATTCCCTGCTGTTCACTTTCCCTTGGGGGGCAGCGGGAAGCCTGGGCAGACCTCATACCCCATCCCTTCTTCCCAGCTGACCATTACCAAGGAGGTCATTTCATCCTGAGATGATGTCACCCACAGGAAGCTCACATACGTGCTGTGTTCTTTGTGTACCTCGTGTGGGCGTGGAAACTTCCCACGTGCAATTTTTCTCATAAACCAACTAGAGATTAGGGTAGATTCTTGAAATATAAGAACTGAATCCCCAGGGAACATATCTCTATGCTCTTGGCTGAATTACATCAGGCTGAGGCTGGGCCTATCCCTCGGCATCAGACCGTTCAGGTTTCTGTCCAGGCATGCTGGGTCCCAAGCACGCAGAGTGCTGGTATTTAGCCACAGGAGACCCATGCATGGACAAGAGCCAGTGGTGACTGCTGCTAAGCAGACCGAGGGTGCTTGTGGTACCCAGAAGCCATGGCCTTTCCTATCGGTGGCTTAGCCCCAGAACTTCTGTGGGCCATGCTGAGGGCTCCCTAAAGGGGTTGAGAGTTCCTAGAAAACAGTGTGGAAGTTGGAGGGGATGGCTTTGTGGAGGTATCTCAGGGCCACCATCAACAGGGCCTAAGGGAAACAGGCACGTGCCGAGCCTGGTAGACACAGGCAGCGAGGAACATTTTAAGCGGCTGTGTCGGTCTGTGTAGTGTGGACCCTTGAGGCCCTCTCCTACTATACCTGGCCCAATGGAAAAAATCATGGGCAGAGACTGGAGCCTCCAGGTTCCTTCCTGTGACACTGGAACTTGTGAGTTAGCCTAAGTCTCACCAGAACATGCACACTGCGGTCATCACCAGAGCCCAAGTCCTGAGTCTCTCAGCCAGCGTGCAGAAGTGACTTTTCTGCATATCCCTGCTGGGCTCTGACTGGCGTGCGCAGTTCTCCCCTGGAACCCAGCCTGCACGACGCCTGGAGCACTGAGGCAGGATTCTGCTGATGCTCTGAGGGAAGCCAGCGGTGACTCACACTCCTGTTTCTCCAGTGCTGGTCAGGGTTGGAGCGGGTGGCTCGGCCGGTAACTGTTATGCCCGCCCCCACCCCGTCTGCCCTTAGCTCCTCTGGGCTGCCAATGCACAGGACCAACTTCTCTCGGTCTCCTACCTGGCTGGAGAACAGCCACCCTTCTCCACTCCATTTCAACAAGAATGAAGCCCAGCTGGCAGCACAGAGCTCCTGCCCAGCTCCTGTCACTTGAGAGGGTGATGTGGCTTTCTTTTCTTTCTTTTTTTGAAGGGGGAGGGGGGGCATCCTAGGTTGCTTAAGGTCAGAAAAGGAAAGGCATGGGCCTGCTGTTAACACGCGCATGCGCGCCCTGCTGCTAACTTTGCAGGGACTTCCCCAGTCCCTGGCATGTCTCTCACTGGCACACGCCTGCCGCCGCTGCCGAAGCAGAACTCCCCAGCACATCTCAGCTTAGACGAGGTGCACCCTTCCCGCTGCTGCTCCCATTCACGTCAGCCCAGGCCCTGTTCACATAAAGACCGGCTTTGGTATTGCAACGTTCTTATGATCTATTTCTGAGGTAATTGTGCCCCGGAGGTTTTTAAATCCGCTTAGGATTCTTATCGTGAGCAGTATAAATAGATTCAACATTGCAAAAAGAAAGAAAATAAACATCAAGAACTTTTAACACAGATAATCTTCAGAGACCAGAGGCCACAAAGAACCAGATCAGATATGGGAACCCGGTACAGTGGCACCAGAAGGTGCATTTGGTAGAAGCAGTGAGCAGCAGTGGGAAGAGCCAAGCAAGAGTGTCCAGCACAGGCGGGCATTGGATGGCTGTGTCTGCGACGAAAGCCTGCAGTGGCAATGCCTGGCCCCTTGCTGTATCAACTGTTGACACCCAGTGGTGCCTGCTGTCAGCTACTGACCTCAGGACCATTAGCCGAAGTTCTCTTTGCCAATTTTAACAACCCTTTGCATACTGGTGACTCTTCTGGTGGCTGCACACTCAAAATGAAGGAAGGAAAGGTTTATTTAGCTCACAGTTTGTGGAGATTTCAGTCCATATTCGGCTGGCCCAAGGCTGAGTGGAACAGGGCAGAGAGCATCCAGTTCATGGCAGTGGAACAGCAACGATTGGAACAGAGGCAATCGACCAACCGGGGCAGCAGACAGCAACAGTTTTAGTCTGTCTGTCTTCATATTACATTCAAGCTCTCCACCTCAGCTATCTGCCTTAGGCTACACCCATAATCCCAGAAGCATTTAAAACACACAATCCCAGGGATCATGGATCAAGTCTCAAACTCTAGATCAGTACTAAAACACATAATCCCAGTAACTCATGAGTCAAGTCTCAATCTATAAAAGTCCCCGCCTAATGACTGCATGAGGCTTTGGGGGGACAGCTAGACATAAATCATAATACATGGTCTCCCCAAATTGTCCAACCTTGGCTCCAAGTTGTAATCTTTCTGCAGGAGTCCCTGAAGATGCTAGCTCACAGATACACAGCAGTACAACGCCACTCAGAATGCCTTTAATGTCATAGAAAATAGTGGAGGTGTAGTCCATAGGGCAGGGAGAGGAGAGGAAGAGGGGCATTAGGGGGACAGCAGGCTCTGAAAGCCTCAGATTTGCTCTGTGCCTCTGCCTTTTCATCTCTCAGCCTCAGTGTGCGTGGTACAGTGAGAGGCTGGTGTGGAGAACGAGGCTGAACCCGAGCCACCCCCTCAGGACGCTTTCTAAATCCACTGCCCTTGGGATCCACCACTACTGAGCACAGGCTGGAGTCCACATATCAGACAGGGGGAGTCAATAAGGACCCCTCTAGTCCCATAGAAAGCCCAGCCCGTGGCTGCCCTCCAGAACAGTTGCTGTCCTCATGCTTTCGCCTTCTCGGTGAAACGTTGCACAGGGCCTGGGGTCCATGGCTGCATCCTGGGATGCCTTCGAGCCCCAGATGAACAAACACATTCCAACAGGAACAAGTCTGGGGTGAGCAAGTTTGCGGACACATCTGACACCCTAGGCATGAGCCTCTGGGCTCCACCGCCCAAGGATGGGGCCAAAGTCAGTGGGTTATTCCGAATGACCTGTCAAGGACAAGGCCAGAATCTGATATCCTATGACCCCAAGGGGCTGGTGCATTAGCAGTAGAGAGCATCCCACCTTGCCCTGCACAGCCCCACTTGGCCTCTAGCTGGGGCTCCGAGGTGAGCTGTAAATGCAACCTCAGGACTCAAGTCTGTCAAGAGGCCACCTCAGTGGCCCCTGGACCCGGCTCTGGGCCTCAGCCTGCTGGGATCACAGAAGACAAGGCCCTAAGAACCCTGTGTATTGCGGTCTACTCCTTCATGTTGCACAGGGTGTGCTTGAAAAAAAGGGACTCAAGACATCTCAGCCTATTCAGGGCCCTTGTGTGAGGCTCCTGAAAATCAGGATGTAGGTACAGGGAGTCTGAAGCAAAAACTTTGTCACTTTTCCGGTCTACAATTTCTACTGTTAGCCCCCTACCTTTCTTTAACCTTTAAAAAACCCCAATGAACTTGCTGGGGTTTTTTTGTTGGTTTTTTTTTTGTTGTTGTTGTTTGGTTTTTTTTTTTGACAAATTCTTGCTACAGCGATCTACCTGCCTCAGACAGAAATGACTGGCATGAGCCACCACGCCTGGGGCTCCTCTGCTTCCTGCCAGAGTATGGAGGGTTGTTTGTGACACACCGTCCCTCCCTGTACTCACAGGATCAGAGATGCCCGCTGGTCGAGTCCCAGCTGACGTCTACGGATAGGGTCATCCAGACAAAGGGAAAGGACCACGTGAGTCCGCAAGCGCTCCTGTTGCTCCCAAGTGTGACTCTCTGGCTTGTCCCTGTGTCCTGCTGCCTTCCCTGCTCTCAAACTTGCATAAGCATGACCAGAGGTGCAAAAACCAAAGACAACCAGATAGCTGGCCACATGCTTCTCATAGACTTAATGCTGACAGCCTCACCCTTCCTTGACTTAGCAAAGAATGGATCAGCCCCCGAGAGGGCGGGACACATTCTGGCCCATAAATAGTTCCTGTGCAGATCTGCCTTCTCCAATACCTTCCAGAACAGTAGCTGTCTGGAAGCCATGGCCCTGGGTCTCCTGTGGCTGGGCTTCACCCTGCTGTGGGCCCCGCAGACTCAAGCCGAGCATTCCCCTCTGGGCCACCTCCTGAGTCAACCTCTGAGCCCGGCTCTGAGCACAATCCCACTGACGCCGGACTTCAAGGCTGACCAGGTAAGGGCTCTAGAAGAGTAGATTTAGAGAGCACCAAGGGGACAGGAACAGAAGTAGTGACGGGAAGGAGGGACAATGGAACTGGTGGGCAACTTTGGGTGGGGAGTGCAGGTGGTGGGGAGACCAGAGTCACCACATACGGGGGCGGGCTTGAGGGGCCTCCTCAGTACCTCTTCACAGCAGAGAAAACTGAGGCTACAAAGGATGACCTGCCGTCATCCCATGCCGGACACCCTCACCCAGGGCTCATATGAGTCCTGGAAGTTTCACAGCCCCTCCTCCCCCAGATGCACAGAGCAACCAAGTACCTAGAACTTGTGGCCCAGAGGGTCAGCAAAAGGAAGCAGCAGGACAGCACGGCAGGGGTGGCTCTGGGGCCACTTGGGCTCTGCCCATCACCAGCCCTCTGCAGTTCCAGGGGAAATGGTATGCCATCGGTGTGGCCGAAAGCGTTATCCAGAATGGGACAGAAAGCCAATTGGACATGTACAGCACCACCTACGAGCTGAAAACTGATCACAGCTACATCGTCACCGCCTTAATGTTGAAGTAAGCCACCTCCTCTTGGGATGCTGGGATCCTGACCGATGTCACTGTGTTACTGGGGTCTAAGGTGCTAGAGCCTTCTTTTCAAGGTGACTTCTAGGTCTTTTTAATGGAATCCATTATAAACAGTGCCAAAGTTTCACACATATTAAAAGTAGAGAGTATGAACAGAAGGGTAGGGGAAAATGGACTCCAAAGAACCAAGTTGGGCCTAGTAAGAAAAAAAAAAAAAAAAAAGGAGAAAAAACTAAAATGCCCCCAACAGTTTAAGGCGGGCTACCGCAAAGAAACCCAAGAGTGAGTCCCTAAGGACAGCTGTCTCTTACATTTCCCACAGTGGCACTGCTCCTAGGCCATCCTATTAAAAACTTATTCCGATTCACAGATGAAGTTCACACAGAAGGGCTCTGAGACTAGCTCACACGTGTATCCCAGGATCTTGCCACACCTTCCTTGCTAGCTGGTGTTAGCCACACCCTGTCTTCCTGCCTCAGCAGAGAAGGGGTGACCCAAACTGATGGGTACTGTCACATCTCACTGTTCTGCATAAAGTCAATCTTCTTGACTCTCTTTCCCCCTCATTTAGTTTTTTATTTATCTCTTTTCTGCCCTCGGTCCTTCCTTTCTTCCCTCTGTTGTTTTCTTTCTTCTGTTAAAATTCATGCGTGACTCCAACGGGGACACAGGGTCAGTGGAAATAAGACCGAGAGTGGGGCATCTCAGAAAAGGAGGAGGGATTCTGGGCCCAGCCTGTGATCCCACTGAAAACCCCACCTAGAGCTCGTAGGGAAGGTACCACCTTGCCTGTAATCCTATTAGGTTAAGTAAGCTTCAGAGGCTGAGGCAGAAAGACTGGAATTTGAAGCCATCCTCAACCACTTTATGATACATTGTCTTGCAATAAAAAGTTAACGAACACGCTGGTGATGTAGCTCAGGGCAATGGTCCTGGGCTGGAGCTCCGGTACTACAGACACTGCTAGTAGCTTCCATAAAGAAGTCACAGAGGGTGGCTCGGCAGGATGGCTCAGTGGTCTAAAGCGCCTGCTTAGGAAAGCTTGGGCGGCTTCAGGGACCGCGGTTCGATCCCCGGCACCACATGCTTCGCCAGACCTGCCCTGAGTGCAGGCTGAGCGGGCCATAAAAATGAATAAAAAAACAAACAAAAGTTCTAAAACAAACAAAAAAAATACGTTTAAAAAAAAAAAAAAAAAGAAGTCACAGAGGTCAGAGCTGAGTCTGCTGAACTCAGAGTCAGCGTCTCCACTTAGGTGATAGCCCGCTAGCTGGCAATCACTGCGGCCTCCTGAGAAGCAGCTGGTGAGCAGCCAGGACGGGAGTGCTCCAGGGCCCAACCTGGAGCATGTCATCCTGAGCCAGAGCCTGCCCTGGGGCTCCTCCAAGCGGCAAATCTGGGCTTAGCGGCAGCAGGAACAGGGAGAACTAGGAAGTGAGGCTGGACAGTCGTGGATGGGAGATGACCGAGGTGGGGCAGGTGACGTCTCTGAAAGCGGACCCCAGCGTCACCCCCTGCAGTACAGGCAGTGTGCTCTAGCACCGGCCACTGGTCACGGGGTGTATTGGCTTTGAAGTGTTAGAAAGCAAGTGTGTGGTCCTGGCTCTGGAGTGCAAGGATGGTGTAGCCTCAGAGTCTCAGAGGAGGGGGAGGTGCGGAGGGAGCAAGGCCTATGGAAGCCCCTGGCACGGAGCAAACTGGAAGCTGAGAGGAAGTAGCCAGGAGAGATGGGACAGAGGAAGAGCGGGGTGAAAGGAGAGCAGGGCTCAGTGCCCAGGGCCAGTGTGCAGAGTGACTGAAATGACCCTCATAGCAGGCCACGCAAAGTGTCAGAGGAGAAGACCCATGGTCGCGGAGCAGTGGGGTGAGGGACAAAGCAAGCCACAGACTTCTGTGGGCTGCACTAGCCTGGGGCCTGAAAGTCCCGATGCATTCCACCACGTATGCACTCAGGGGGACCAAGTCAGGGGGACCAAGTCAGTGCCCTCCTCCTGCTCACAGTGCCTCCATCTCTCACAGGAAAGAAGTGTGTGAAATCTGGGTCAAGGAACTATCCCCCTGTGCCCACCCTGGAGAGTTCACCTTGAGCAATATGCATGGTAAATCCTGAGCGAAGGGTTGTCCTGGGGTTGGGATCTGGGGCAGAGACTTCTGGAAGAAGATGTCCTGTAGGGAAAGGGCCCTGCTGACTGCTCGGAGAGGAAGGTAACTCCTTGGCTCCCTGGCCAGGAAGGAAATGACTCCTTTCTGCCCACGCCGCAGATTACAGTATAATAAAGAATTACACCGTGAGAGTGGTAGCCACGGACTACAAGCAGTTTGGTTTGGTGTTGCTGAGGATGCTTCTCCCAAACAGCGTGTACACTGAAGTCACCCTCTACGGTGGGTCCTTACTCCATCCCCTCAGGAACAGGGACCCTGGTCACGCTTGGCCATAAATTCCTTTCCACTCTGAGCCTCTCTCAGAGCAGATATCTTTTCCAAGCCCTTCTGTGAGAACGGATCTGAGGTGGTATCTGCTCTTTTAATAGTACTTATGGATGAAGCCAAGGATGCCGGTTAATATCCGTCCTTACATTTACCTTGGAGGCTAGGACAGGTGATTGTAAATGTAAGGCCAGCCTGAAGTACATGGCAAGACCATTCGAACTGCCGAAAGCGGGTTACAGGATTCTAGACGGGACAAGGTGGTACATACCTACAATCCCAGCTCTGGGGAGGCTGAAAAACAGGAGGCTCCCTGTGAGTCCAAGCTTCATAGTGAGACCCTGTACCAAATATATAAAGAATTACAGAGTTCTTTCTTCTGATAACTCATCCTCATCTTGGATGTAGGGAGAACCAAGGAGCTGAGCCCTAAGCTGAGGGAGGACTTTGTCAAATTCTCCCTGTCTGTGGGCCTCACCAATGACAACATCATCTTCACGGACCCCATAGGTAACGGTCAGCTGGGGAGAGCAGAGGGGTGGTGGTTGTGTCCAGCTCTGGTGCCCCACCAGGGAAAGGAGGCAGGAGAGCCTCAGTCTCCTCCTCTGGTCATTAGAGGGGGTAATGTTCCGCGCGCACACACAACCATTCCAGTCCCAGATCCAAGTTTACCCAGTCCCACTGCCTGCTATACTTTGGGTCTCCCATCCTGAGCCATCTCCCTTCCCCCTGGAACTTGCTAATTCCTGAGGAAGGTGGGGGTTGTACAGAGGTTCTATCAGCTCAAGATTGTGCGTGCACACACGCACACACACACACACACACACTCACACGTGCACACACACACACACACTCGCCCGGTCTGATGTCTTTTCTCTCCCACAGAAGACTGCATCGATATCTGAACAACAGTGAGTATGGCTGGGTAGAGGGTTGATGGGAGCCCAGGGCAGGGAGGCTGGGTGACTTGGGCCTGCTCTTCTTCCTCTGCTCCCACTATGGATGCAACCATCTTTTCTCCGTTTCCCCTGTCCAAGTCTCCAGTGCCTGCCCATCCTGTTCTTCCTGTCTCTACTCCTTTCAGTAGTGTCCGGCTGCCCCACTGGCCACAATGCCAGTGAGAGTGAAGGGAGGCCCTTCCTGCAGCGCGGTGCTACTCACCCCGCGGAAGCAAGATTCCCACTGCTGATGGAGCCCCCCCCCCCCCGCTCCCCATCTGCTAAATAAACACATACATCCTGTTCTCCTAGCCTGTACTCCTTGTTCTCTGGGCCCCAAGAAGGGGAAGGACTAGTGGTGGGCTCACACAAGTATCACTCTCATGGGCTGTTGTCCTCAGAACCCATCCTGATGTTAGAATACAGAGAAAAGGAGGACCCCAGGCTCCCTCGCCATTGCTGTCCCCAGGTCTTCCCTGAATCTGTTGTAGGCAGAGTAAGTGACACTCTAGCTTTGATGGATACTCTTAGTCCCAGCCTTGGCACCCCCTCCCACAGAAGTGCTGCTGGGCTATATCTTATTCCTACGTTCAAGGGCCTACAACAGGTCCAACTGCAGCAGCCCCATCAGTGCCAGGGGGCCGGAGGGGACTTTAGTGGGTATGAGAGAGGCCGACCCCAGCTCACCAGCACCCTATGGCTCCTGGGAAATAGTGAAAATAGAAGGGTGCATGATGTGAGCAGTAGCAGAGGTCTATTCCATACAGAGAGCGGGCAGGGGTCAACACCCTATGGACCTCTCTCAGCCGCCTATTGACCTGTTGCTCACAGAACTGGTTATCCAGGGGGTGGGGACTGTGCCAATGCTGACCTGGAAAGATGTTGCCTGTAATATGATCACACCCAAACCACCTGAAGGTGCATACCGAAGCCAGTGCAGGGGCAGGACAGCGGAGGGAGCACGCTGCCTTATGCTGCCTAAGGGCATTCCTTCTGCCGCTTCCACCTTCAGACCTGTCTTGCCTTTAACACAATGTTACCAAACTTGTCTTGGAACTGTTCCTGTGGCAATGGATCCCACAGAGTCAGGCACCAGTGGGGACCTGGGGACCTACATATGCCAACGGAGGTGGGCACACGGGGAAAGAGCCCTGGCCGTATAGAAGAAGGTGACCCAACCAGCCTACTCAGAATACTTTTGCTTCCCTAGAGATGCTCTTGTGGGAAAGGGAGCTGGGGCAGGATTAGGTGCTGGCAAGGAGCGGGCAAGGTTGGAGGACTGAGCCTATCAGGGTAAGCCTCAGACCAAGGTCAGTTCAAAACTAACAGCCTAAGTTATAAGAAGGCAACTTCAACTTAACCCACCTCTGTCCTGCTGATTCCCGATCAAAGGGCAAACTGCACTGCTCTGCTGCACTCCAGCAAAATTACTTTCTGCTGACCTCATCTCAGGCTGTTCCCAGGATTCAACTTCCACACCTTGGCCACCCTGCCACCTGTTTTGTCTCAGTAAAATCTTCCCTTCCTTCCTTCCTTCCTTCCTTCCTTCCTTCCTTCCTTCCTTCCTTGCCTGAATACCAGAGCCCCAGCCTAGGACCACCAGTCCCCTAGGACACAACATCTATTCTAGTTACAAGCAGCACCAGGATCTTCAAAGCCCAATGACAGGTGAGGATCATAAGGCATGGTGTCTTTGGCCTCTACTGTGTGTCCAGTTGATTGGGAGATGTGGTGGTGGGCCTCAGAAAGCAGTGAGGGTGAACTGCTAACGTGGTCAAGGTTCAAGAATTAAGGAACAATATATTTTGGAAAAATCATGTAGCAACAGATTAGAGTTAACTGGTGACCTGGTTGCAAATTGAACCAACTGAGCTAGACAGTGTATACACAAGTCAAGTCCTCAGCGACCATGTTATCTTGCCTTGACATGCCATAACTTCATAGACTGTTTGATGGCCTTGGCTCTGGCCATTGACTTAAGGAATAATCTGTCCTTTAGCAAATAGAGTCTCACCATATGCCGTGTAAGACTAGGAAAGGTTCAGTTTATTTCATGTAAATGTCTTAATATTAATGATTGCCTTTCTGTACCACATCAAACTGGTCCTCAACAGTTCCCCTTTAAATCTGACCAGCTTCTCCAGAGTAAGTCAGGATCACAGGGCTTTTAGATATCGGTTGGTTGTGATTCCTCTGTGACATATTAAGATAAGCAGCAAGAAGACAGCAGAAGTCCTGGGCTCCAGGCATGTGTCCCAGAGTGATAATCGAATGGAAAGCTGACAGCCAGCCAGCGCAGATGCAGTGGGTGAGACAGCAATTAAAACATGAAAAGGAAGTCCTGTTCCACGTCACGGCCCCATAACATGCCACATGCAGATTGCATACACAAATGTCAGTACTTGAAGTTTAAATCTAGTTAGAGTAAATTTAACTTTTCCACCATTGGTATCTTCCTTTCCCCCTTCTGCATAAGTACAGCCTTGTTTAAAGGATAATGCTTTTCCAAAGAGAACACTGAATAGGGTCAGCATTATTATTTATGATCAAATGGGGTACAGGGCAATTTAATTCCCACCCTAGCCAAGTGCTACTTTGTTTTAGGAAGGACTGCCGTTTATGATCTTGGGACCCACTGAAGAGCGGTCAACCCCAGCTTCTAATTTCTCCCACGAACATTCCACGGGGGCACAATCTACAAAGAAAACTCTGAACTTATCTATTTTATCATCGTCATTAGCCTTTCTAAAAGTTTCCCACTGGGTCATATGTCCTTCGTAAAAATGAGGAATGATTACATTGGATCAACAAACAGGCAAGTTTGGGCTTTAAGTCATAAGTAAATCTCCATAAAAGGGTACAGAGCCCAGAGTAAGAACCTGATCTTTTATACAGCCATCTGATCTTTAATATAGCCAACCCAAGACTGAAATCTCTCAAGCACAGAGACATACAGGGTTGGATGAACAAAAATGGAAAACAAGATTTATCAAGGGTTGGTTCTTCATTAGAGGTTGTGGCAAAGCTGTCATTTTTGGAAGCGTCCTATCTAGTAATGAAAACTATGTAGGGGCTCATCCATTCCAAGTAACTGGCCTCAAAGGAGAGGTTTAGGCACACAGACCCAATATTCCATTGGCTGGCAGAGGGGATAAATCAGTAGGCCTTAGCAAGTAGGATGTAAACACTAATGCAGTCAATCAGTGTGCTTTATCCATAATATCCTCCAGGGCTCTCCAGCTGACTGTTAGAGTGTTGTCTCTCCAGTCCCTAATACTGAATATTGATGTCTCCTGATCTTTCAGATGAAGGTCATTAGTGGCCCTTAGCCCCATTGCTGGGTGTGATCCATGATCTTACACACTGGGATGGTAGCCATAGCAGTTCTCCATTGTCTATGGAAATACAAGCAAATCCGCTGAGCCCCTCTCCCCAAGTTACCAGCATGGTAGGGCCTTCCATGGACCCGCCTCAAGATAAGCCAAAAGACTTGGGACCTGTGACGTTGGGCTGAAAAGAATATTATTGATGAAACATAATGGGGAGGGCTGGACAGATAGTTCAGTGGGTTAAAGTGCCTGTTTAGGCAGACACAGGGATCAAGGTGCTGTGTGAGCCGCACCCCAGAGTGTGTGATTAAGACTGGGCGTGGTGGTGTGGTGGTGTGTGCCTGCAGTCCCAGCACTTGGGAAGCTGAAAACAGGAGGATCGCTATGAGTCTGATCTGTGTAGTGAGAGCCTGCAGACTCTGTACTAGATACATAAGAAAAGCAGATTCCTAGAATTCACAACCAAATTCAGCAGCATAGAAGGATATAAAGGCAACAGTCAAAAATCAATAGCATTTTGGTACAACAATAATAAGTTCCGTGATAGAGAAATCAGAGGAACATATGGGGGGGGGGGCAATGAGAAGCCAGGAGTTGGATTCAAGAAACTTAAAACGTAAATTGCTAAATCTAATTGTATATGTGCTGATATCTAGATTGTGTGAATTCTCCCTTTTGGTTTCATTAATTGTTGCTTTAAGGTTAAATGAGATCTTTCAATAACTGCTTGTCTCTGGGTATTACAGGGAACGTCAGTTATATGTTTTAATTTTGGCAAGCAAGGATATCCTCATAGGTACTGCCCAGGACCTATAAAGGCATTAGCCCCCCAGCACCCCGCAACACATTTACCCCAGGACTCAGTGTCGACCCATAGTGCATGAAAAGATTTTCACTGGGCAAAGACTATAATCTAAGTTTCATAAAAGTGGCACATTCTTGTAGAGAAACAACCCATGTCTCCAAACTGAGGACCCCAGTCAAATAAGGAAAGAAGAGACAGCCCATACTTCAGACCTAGTTAAGCCAGTTGTATCTAGTCTAAACCAGAATGAAAACAGCCCCTGCACTGGGATGTGTGGACTGCAAAGTCCTGCTTCCCTTGTGATGGGTCTGAGCCCATGCAGTGGCCCTCTGTGACCACATGGCAGCCAGTCAGCATGACACAGGGATCCCAAAACCGTGAAACCATGCTCGTGCTGCTTTTAGGCTGACTGCCATCTCTTACTCTGCATTAGCCATACACTTCCCCTTTTGTGTGCAAACAGAGCCTTCCCCAGTCAGCCCCAGTTACTACGCTGTATCACATATGCACGCTCAACCCCCAACCCAGCCTGATAAATGTTCTGCTGACCTCCTCGCCTTCCTAGAAGATTGCAGCCCTCCCGTACTAAGCAATGAAGGGTTTCCTATGCACCCTCTTCTCTTTCCTGCCAGAGGAAGGAAACTTATCCTTGGTTTCCCTGTTCCAGTAGGCCACGCTGAGTTCAGAATTATATTTCCCTGTGGTTTCTTGCCTTGATTTGTCGGGGTGAGAAAAACCACATTTAATCTCCACTGAAATTTCCACTCCTGCCCTTAACCCCATGTATGAAGCTGACAGAGATGAGCCTTGATGCAAAGAATTTGATTTTTCGCGGGGCGTTTCAGTTTATAGACCTATTTGTAACCTTAAGTTAAATGGGAGTCTTTTATTGGATGGATGGGTATGGGATCTGATGTTACCATAGCAAACAGCCAATCATGGCTATTTCCTTGGCCAAAGTAGGCCCACCTCCAGTGCTTTGATAGGCTCCCTTCAGTCTGTTTCCCAGAGTGCACTGCCATGATGGACACTGAGTGCTGAGCCCCTTCTTGTCAGCCTGTAGGGTATAGACCTCATGAAAGAAGGTGATACTCTCCTCGTTGCTTCTGCACCTCAGAGGTGTGAGTACCAAATAGCAGGATGATGGTTAGGATGGAATATTGAGAAACCAAGTGCTTAGTGGAAAACTCGCAGGCTTGTACTCTTAAAATTGTTCCTTTAATTAAACAAAACAGATCTGAAATTGGATTTATAATGAAGGCATGTAAGCTTTTCCTGGTACTCCACAGGAAAAGTTAAGGATTCTATCAACAAATCGTTAGAAAAGCAACTGCAATTGAGTCATCTTGAGCCCCATCTTGACTGCACCTTAACCTGCCTGCATCCTCCTGATGCCCAAAGAACAAGGTCAGCTGCTCTGCTGCACTCCAAGTTGCAGCCTGCTGACCTCACCTCCGGCCGTCCTAGGGCAGGCTGTTCCCTCGACTACCCTGCCACCCATTTGGCCTGAGTAAACTCTTCTTCCCGTCCTCCTCCTCCTCCTCCTCCTCCCATTTCCCTCCTCCCTGTTCTCCTCTTTATTTGTCTGGCCCCATAAAATCCTGTTCACAATAAACTAAAATCAGGATCATCTCAGAGCTCTCTTAAAAGTCCCACTCAGAGAATCCAAAAAACCTGGCTGGGCTGTGATTCTTGACTTTCGTCATTTTACCCTAACAGATCTGAAGACATTTCCTGTGTGATCTGCTTCCTTTGGAGACGTAGCTTTCCTGCCATTCCCTCCTTGAGTACATGGCCCACTATAGCTCTCCAGAGCCATGCCACAGCCCAAAAAGACTAGGGAAAGATTGAGAGAAGACCATGCCTGTGTCTCTCTCCGCACAACTACGGCTGCTGTGCAAGGTGGTCTGCGAGCGTGCCTGACTCACAGTTCAGCCAGTGGCCCAGGCTCTCTGCCTCGAACATGGTGGCACGCGGGGCTACCGGCTGGAATCCACTCAGGCACCATGCCCAGCACAGTTGGTGATGTTCCCTGCCAGGGAGGTGCCACAGGCCAGCCTGGGCCAGGCAGGGAGAGCAGGGCTGAGGTCATCTCATTGTTGCAGGTGCCCTGGGGGCCGTTGCTCTCACGACACCCCCGCTGCAGCTTCAAGGCAAGTCATCCGTGCCACCCCTCTGCAAGGCCCTGGTCGAGGTGCCTGACAGCGCATTCAAGCTGCACTCAAGCCTGCCGACTGTCTGTAGTCCTCCTCGCACTCTCCCTCCTCATCTCGGCGGAGCGTGCAGGAGTGCCGGGCCGACTCACAGCGCAGCTCTGCTGTTCTTCCTCCTTTGGCCAGCAGAGAGAACTGTTGATCTTCAAATCCTTCACCTGTAAGTTTGACATTTTTTAGTGGTTTGTTGGTCCAGTGTTTCCTGTTCCCTGTTTTTTGTTTGTTTGTTTGTTTTGTTTTGTTTTGTTAAATTTTAAAAAACGGGTTGAATGTCTTTCTATCAATAGTGTACTGATTACTCTTTTCTGTAAATAGTGTCCTGACTACGCTTTCTATAAAGGTTATCACCATTCACCAAAGTAACGTCCCTCCGAGGGCGCATTGCAGCGCACCATCTCCTGACCTTCTGCTCTGGAAGACAAGCCAGACTGCAGGGACTCCAGCTTCACACTCGTCATTTCACAAAACTGGAGTCAGCAGTTTCAAGTTTTAGTATCAATAGGGCGTACAAGACAGTCAGCGGTCTAAAGTGCCTGCTTAGACCACCGCAGGAACCGCGGTTTGATCCCCGCCCGGCACCACATGCTGCGCCAGCCCCACTCTTAGGGCAGGCTGAGCCGACCATAACATAAATAAAATTTAAAAAAGAAACTTAAAAAATTTGAAAAATAAAAAAGAATCAATAATGTACTTTCCTATAAATGCATGAAAATAGAGAATTGTGGGTTTGCTTGGGGCACATTGGTGAAGGCGCCATAGCAATGACGGTGTATGCTGGGTAGCGCTTAGCATAAAAAGACATTCAAACTATCCTGAATTTCAGCCAAGGAAACCCCTGCAAGCTGAATGCTTTTTTCCTTCCATTCTTGCATTCCGTGGTGGGATGAGAGACCACTATAGTTTAGGACGATACAGTGGCAAGACTTTTTAATATATGTAGAGTACAACGTGGTGAGTCTGTGATTTGTTTCTGAAAACCTTCAGTTACTCTTTCAGGCATGTTTAAATTTGTTCTGGACATTGCTACACATATCAGTCTAAGTATTCAGATATTTGGAGTCTCGGTGAGCAGGAGTGGTATTTGCAAGAGAAAGAAGCACATTCTTCTCACGGCGGGACTGGCATCTCTGAGAAGTGACCGGAGGCTGCCAGACAGGCTGGAGTCTCTCTGTTATTCTGTAACTAACAGTGGCAAAATAATATCTTATAAAAATCCTAGATCTAAAGGACGCTAGAAATGGCAAACAGTGTTCACATGTTAGAACTGCCTCCCTGCCTATAGGATAAAGCAGCTGTTCCTTGAGACGGTTGTCATTCCACGAACAAAACAGGTTCATGATGTTACTGCTTGTGTAACTTAGGCAGAAAAGAACTATGGGAAAGTTACAGAGCTGTAGTCCAGCCAATCAATGATCAACAGAACTTCTGGTGCTCTCTGAGTTATCAATAATCTTGCTGTATTTTTTAATTTCTTGCAAAATTACTCCTCACAGACTAGTGTTAATGAGTATACACAACGGTTTAGAAAAGTTGATATTTTACAAGCACAATTCTGGTGCATTTTTTAGTCTCATGCATATATATATATATATATATATATATATATATATATATATATATATATATATATCATCAGTCTTCTCACCCTTATAAAGAAGAGCTAAAGCCTTCATTTTGTGGACTCAAATTAGAGCCTCTCAAAAGTGCAGGTCAGAAGTGGGCCAAGTGTAAGAGAAACCCCCAGAAGACCAGAGAAGTCTCCACTCTGATAGTCTGAATTAAGGGAGGCTTAGAGGGCTCCTCCCTGATCTCTTGGGATCTTGCAGGAGTTCTGGGTGAGAGGTCTTTCCTTTCTCTCTACAGTCAATGGAGCACTGTCTCAGGTAGCTCCCAGTGGAGACTCCATCTCATCTCTTGAGAGTGTAATATTTTTCAAATAGTTAATGCAGCCCCAGTGGGACACCATACTTCTCTCTAAAGAGTTGGTGACCCATGATATGGGGTGTCCTAAGGCTAAGAGAGTGCACAAGGAGCTCTATTCATCTAAGCAGTCACTGGTGCTGCTACCAGAGCTTAGAACAAAAGCGTCTGCTTGACAAGTACTTGAGTATCACAAGGGACACTTGGTGAACTCAACAAGTCTCATCCTTGAGCAGAGGATGCCTTCTGAAGGATACTAGGACTGGATTTTTCTCTTCATACTCCTCAATATGCACCATGGGAAATATCCTGAACCACACACAACAGGTACCAGTGACTTCTATGCCTGTAGGATATATCCTTCAACAGAGGAATTATTTGACCCTGCCAATCTCATAAAGAGACAACTTCTTTGCTACTAAACATGATTTGAGTCTACTACCATCAAATGCAATATGGTAAGAAAAAGGTTTGTCGAAATTATAATGCTATTTTACAGTTAGGTCATTTCTGCAAAAAGCAAGGTATCATAGACTATCCGGCCTGCAACTTTCCATATGAGTATACTGTGATGGCTTAAATAAAAGAGACAAATGATGTGATTTTAGGGCCCCAGAAGGTTTAAAACTCTCTAACAGAATTCAAGATTCTCTGAGGACTAAGACAAAGAACTGTGTGTGACTCATATTTACTTGTCTTTCAATCAAAGGAGAGCGATACTGAGGAAAGCATGGGAACCTGAGCCGGACCTTGGGAGGCAAACCAGGTCGTTTCCCAAGTAGTAGGTTATGTCAGTCAGGAAAGCTAACTATCTCCGAGCTGACATTTTTTTGATTGTTTGATTTTGTTCTTATTTATTTATTATTCATTTTAATGAGAAAACAAGATAGAATAACAATGAACGGTTTAAAATCAGGTTAATAGGACAGCTACAATAACCAATACATTGCATATTGTTGTCTTCATAGTAGTAATTCAGAGGACAAGATGCAGACATGATATCTTGTCTATACAATATTAGTACAAATTTTTATTCTATAAGAGAAAGTAGCTGTATATCCTAACTCTCTCATTAGAATACATACATATATATATATATATATATATATATATATATATACACACACACACACACATATATATACATATATACATACTTATACATATATTGTACGAATGTTGAATGAACAAAAGTGAATTGTAAATGCCTTTAATGACAGCCTTTTTAATAAATGGTGCTGGAAAAACTAGCCTCGCACATGCCAAGGGCTAAAACTAGACCCATGACTATCACCATGCACAAAACTAGTCGAAATGAATCAAGGATTTAAGCATTAAAACTGAGACACTAAATCTTCCAGAGGAGGAAGTAGGTAGGAATCTTAAGGACGTGGGGTAGATAGAGAGTTTATGAACAAAAATCAAACTGTATAGTAAATACTTCAAAGAATTAAAATCAGTATCTCATCCTTTGGACGTTCTACATATCTAAAGAAATCAACAAAATAAAAGGAAAACTCAGAAAGTGAAAAAAAAAAAAAAAAAAAAAAAAACAAAAAAAAAAAAAAAAAAAAAAAAAGCCACTGTCCCTAAGGCAAAAAAAACTCCTATCTAGAATATACAAAGAATTTTAAGAATTCGGCTCCCAAAATTCAAAGGCCCACTCCAAAAATTGGTATCTGAAATGAATATGCACTTCACAAATTAAGAGATACAAATGACAAATAAATATGTGGAAAAAATGTTCAACATCATTGGTCATCCAAGAGATTTAAATTAAAATAATGCTGAGATTCCCTCTTGTGATGGAAACAGTAGCTACTGCCATGAAATCAACCAGTACCAAATACTAGAAAGGCTGAGGGGGAAAGAAACACTTTTTATGGTTGGCTGGAGCACAGACTGGTACAATCATTATGAAAATCAGTATCGACTCCTCAAAAAACTAGAATTGGACGTCCCATTCAAGCCAGCTATTCCCCTCCTGAGTGTTTTTCCAAAAGAACTGAAATCATCATAGTACAGCAATATATGTGCACCCACGTTTAGAGCGGTGAAATCGTCGTATCTAAATCTTGGAAACAATCCAAATGCCCATCAACTGGGAATGGATAAAAAAGATGATAGTTTTACACAATGGAGTATTTCTCAGCTTTAAAAAAGATAAATTTGAGGATTTGGTAAACAAATGGATACAACTAGAGACTGTACTATTAAGTAAACTAATTTATTTTTTTTTTATTTTTTACCAGACCAGGGTTCGAACTCATGACCTTGCACTTGCCAGGCAGTCATTTGTACCACAGAGCAATCTACCTAGTCCCCAAGTGAAATAATTCAGAGCTGCATGTGAAAACATCTATTGCATTGCTAGTGTTAGAACCTGAAAAAGTAAATAAAATCTGAAACATCCAATAGATACTGTGAAAGGGAAACAATTTGTGAAATGGGAGGAACAACTGGGAAAGAAGAGGAAAATATATATTTATGTATATATGCAGGGTGGTTTAAATAATTGTACTATTGATTTCTGTGGATCTTTTGAAAAGAGAAGTTAATGCTTAATTTTTTTTCCTTTTTTTGCCCATTTCTCAGGTTTATATATGGTAACCTAAGCAACTAACTTGAAGATAATATCATGCAGTGCAACAATCATTGTTGAATTCCTATCATTTTGTGTAATGAAATTTTATATTTTTTCTTTTTTCTTACTAGTTTGCATTCTGTTTAAATAAATAAATAAATACATAAATAAATAAATAAATAAATAAAATTTTTAAAAAGAGAGAAATGAAACATGTCCCAACTCAGGTGCCAGCACCTGAAATATCTCATTTAAGGAATATTCTCAATGACCCAACCCAAGTGAGCTCATGGGGAAACCACACCTGACGGTGGAATAAAAACTTTGTTTATTGTGATATGTGTGTGTGCTGTTCAGGAACCAGAGGGCACCATGCTGTAGTTACCTTTTGTTGTAATTTGATGTACATAACATTAAAAATGGTGGCATCTGAGGAAAAAAAAAAAGCAATATTCAAGTATATTTACGAAACAGTTTCCATAAATTGTCAATTTCTGCTAGTCTTTTGAAAGTAGCAATTAATGCTTAGTTTTTTTCCTCTTTATCATGATTTCTTTTCCTATTTTGAATTTCTTATAAAATCTTTGCTATTGGTTTGCTTTTTTGTTTAAATGAATCTTGAATGTTTATATCTGATAATCTGAACAAATAATTTGAAGATAGCATCATATAATATAGTAACCATTATTGAATTCCTGTAACTATTTAGTGAATTTTTTTAATAGGGTCTCACTATGCAGTTCAGACTCGTAGTGATCCTTCTGTTTTCAGCCTGTCCAGCAGCTGGGATTACAGGCACGCACCACCGCACCTGAACTCCATCTCAGGCTCAGTGCGCCCCAGGGTCGGGCCAGTGCGGCTTGTGGTATCAGCGATCAAACTCCAGTCCCTGAGCTTGCCTAAACAGACATTTAGTCTGCTGAGTTATCTCATTGGCCCAAACTTTTTTTTCTTAATTTTTCTTTTGTTTGGTTCTGCTTTGTTCAGGATCTCACTACGCAGACTCATGGTGATTGTCCCGTTTTCATTCTCTGTAGTGCCGGGGTTACACACTTGCACCACTATGCCCAGACTCCATCTCCATGCAGTGCCGCAAATGGAACTGTGGCCCCTATGCTTACCTAAGCAAGTGATGAGTCTGCTAAGCTATCTCATCAGCCCTTGTTCAGTGAAACACTATATCATTTCTAATGCTTTTTCTTTCTATCACTATATTGTATTCTTTTTTAAGAAATCCCTTTTCCTCTACTTAAGTGCAAAGAGAGAATAGCTATGAGTATCTTATTGCAAAGCAAAGGCATGGATGGCCCCACCCTATGGCTCAGAGAGTGGTAGGTCTCAGGGAAGGCTGGCAATAGGTGAAAGGCAACAGTAATGTTGGCAGAGTCTGCTCCTGGTGGCAGAGTTGGATGGCAGGAAGGACCCAGGGTCATATTAGTGGGGCAATGATTACGTCAGCCTTGGATCTAGTGACTGTGCCCCAGGGTCAGGACCTGGCATTCTTGGCCACAGTGTATTTTAAGTAAACAGGGGTCTTAATATTTCCTTGGAGATGTCTGAGACTAAAATTATTACTTTAACTTTCCTCTAGGGAGGTTTGTTTAGTAATCTCATCTGCAAGCCTGTTTTCTGTGGATTTTAATCCTTGCATAGTGATTACCTCTTTTCATTATTATGTTATGCTGAGTATACTTTTTATTACTTGAGAAAGATTTATAATATATCATATATAAATAAATTGTTATAAACTGAGATAATAGCTGTTTGTTTATTGTTTTTATAAGAAACAGACAAAATGTGGGAAGAAATCATGCTGAGGCTTGCAAGGTAGTTTATTACATTGGTGGCCCTGTTAGTATTTCTTCCAAAGGGTCACAGCCCCACCCCGTCAGGTTTGGGAACTTTTTAAACGAGGGCAAGGGGGAAGATGCAAGAGCAGATTTGGCTCCTTAGGATTGGAGGGCTGGATGACATCTTCGGTTGCTAAGGGAGCTTAAACATTTCAAGGTACGGTGCAAAACCATCATTTGGAAATTTGGAAATTTTTGTGTTTTTTTAAGAGAATGAAAAATATTTTAAAAAATTAGAAATGATTCAGAATCTCACCGAATGAAATAATACAAACTGAATAATGGCTGTCATATTGCATAATGTCATCCTCAAATTAGTTGTTCAGACTACCAGACTTCAACATGTGCAACTGGTTAAAAAAAAAGTTATAAGAAATTTAAAAGGACAACAAAATATATATATTTTGCGGGACTGGGGATCGAACTCAGGACCTTGCCAGGCAGGCAAGGCAGGCACTTGCCAGGCAGGCACTTGTGCCCCTGAGCTATGTCTCCGGCCCCAAAATATTCAAATATTAATGTCTCCTTTCAGTAGACCACAGAAATCAGTGCGTTTATCCAGGATGTTCTGTACACACAGGTAAGGACATCATTTCCCCTTTTTTCTTCCCGTTTTTCATCCGTTTCTGCATCTCTGTTGTTCTTTCCCTTCCACAACATGCACTGAACCATTCCGATTGCATTTAATCTTCAAGGTTCTAACACTAGTGAGACAATGTACAATATTTGCACATGCTGGACCTGTCTCAGTAATGAGCATAGTCTCTAATTACATCCATTTACCTATGAAAGCCGTCAATTTACCTTGTTTATAGCTAAGTATTATTCCACTGTGTGAAAATGCTACAACTTGTGTTATCTAATCTTCCGCTGATGGACATCTAGGTTGTTTCGAGGATCTAGCTAAGACAAGTTATGCTGCCAGAAACATGGGCGCCCATACATGGCTGTGGTATGATGATTTCAGTTTTATGGAAAAGTACTCAGGAGGAAAGTAACAGAATTGAATGGGACACTCAGTCGTAGCTTTCTGAGGCTTCTGGACACTGACTTCCACAGCGACTGTACCAGTCTACACTCCCACCAACAGCTGAGAACGATTTTTTCTTCTCCCTGGCCCTTTCAGCGTTTGTTATTGGTTGACTACTGGATAGCTATTATTTCTGGGGTGCAATATAATCTCAGTGCTATTTTAATGTGCATTTTTACTGACCAATAATGTTAAACATTTTTTTCATATATTTATTTGCCATTTGTATTTTTTCATCTGAGAAATGTGTGTTCATTTTAGATGCTCATTTTTTATTGGATCTTTGATTTGGGAGGGGCTGATTTCTTTTAAGTAGGGATCACACTCATAAGTGAAACAAATCAGGGCCACACGTGTAAACATCATATCGTGCCCCTAGTGTAAGAATGTAAATGAGCAAATATAATCTGAAAAGTGAAATAGATACTGTGAGAGGGAAATGGAATAATCAAAGGGAAGGAGCAACTGAGGCGAAGGAAATGGGCAAAAGAAGGAAGGGAAGGAGACGCGGATACGTCCGTACACAGGACGGCTTGGACAACTGCACTGCTGGTTCCCACCGGCCTCTCGGAAGGGGTAGCTGGCGCTGTTACTCCGCCTGCCTCCATCCCCTCGGCAGCTGCCCTGCCAGACTCCTCATTGGCCGTCCTGGAAGTCGGCCAGCAGGGGACTCTTGCTCAGGAGCAGGCTGGGGATCTGAGTTGGAAGGGAATCCTGTGCCTGGGTCACTGCGACCCTCAGCATGGTGAGGCCCGGGTACAAGGAATCTAGGACTGAGGCTTCAGAGTAGCTGCTGGACTGGCAAATGTTGGAGGAAGACCTGTAGCGCTTCAGGGGCAAACGCAGCTGAACTATTTATGGGCCATATGGCTGCCCTCTTCCCAAGGTTGGGCAGACACATTCTTTGCCAAATCAAGGAACTGGTGAGCCTGTTGGCGGCAAGTCTTTCAAAAACTCATGACAGTACACCTGGCCCTTTCTCCCTCCGCAGCACTGTGCAAGACAGAGAGGGTGAAGAGACTGGGGACAGGAGGGACATTCCCAGAGCTCCTCAATGTGGTGCAGAAAAGACAGGGACAATCAGATAAAAAGAGGCACAGAGAACACACAGAGGGAGCTCTTTTCCGCCCAGTTCCACCTTCACTGAGTTTATGTTAAAAAGGGAGCTTATTAGACTTCCTTTAGGAAGGTGATGGAACGTATTTAAAGCTTCCTTAGCTGGTCGATATGGCTGCTCAGGTGGCCGATCGTTTGGCAGAATGAACTACATCCACTGAAATCTTCAGGCTGCTTCTATTCGTGTAGATGAAAATCTTGTGTGCAAAATAACAGACTTTGGTTTAGAAAGATTAGTTGAAGACAATGAATATACTGAAGACGCGGTGCAAAATTTCCAATCAAATGGACACCTCCCGAGGCTGTACTTTTGATCGATTTATAATAAAGTTTGATGTATGGTCATTTGAAATCCTGTAGACAAGACTTGTAGCGAAGAGGACAGTGCTCTAATCCAGTTGTGGTAAGCCATGGGGTGCTGGAACAAGTGAGGCGGGGGTACAGGATGACCTGTCCTCGGGGCTTCCCAGAGTCGCTCCACAAATTGATGAACCTTTGCTGGAAGCAGGACCCTGATGAAAGACCGATGTGTGAATATATTTAGTCCTCTTGGAAGCCTACTTCACTGCCACAGAGCCATGGCACCAGCCAGGAGAGAATTTGTAGCCCAGATAGCCTGCTTTATATGCACACATCTGCTAAAATGTGAACAATTTGGTAGGTTTCCACGAGTACAGGAATCGGAAGAAGAGAGTCTTCTTCATCCTGCATGGTTTTCATGGCAAACTGGATTTTGCAGACATGGTTACACAAAACCACTCTTTTTCTCCAAGTGTTAAACTTCAAAGTACCAGTGAGCAATTCTTCATTTTATTTCAGGGTCCAAAGAAAGTGCAGCTAAGAGATTAAGGACAGACTGAGCAATAGAATGGTAGACAAAAGCAGCAAAGTTACTGTTTTAGATCATGTCCTTTGTTTTCTTTCTCAAACTCAAATTTCTATAGTAAAAAGTATTTATCATAATTTTAAGAGAAGTATTTATTCTTGTGGACAAAATTTGAGTGGTAAAAAGCTGTATCATAATTAAAATTTACTCCAGTTCTAAAAAAAAAAAAAAAAGTAAACTTTAAAGAAACTCATAGGGCCAAATAATTACATTCCAGTTTTTTAGAAAATTACTTGTGTTGATTATTCTCAAAAATGGTTTTGTTCTATGTTAAACATATGTCTTAACATATGTCTCCTTTTGTTTGGAAATGGGCCACGTTCCTCCTCTTCCTCCTCCTCCTCCTCCTCCTCTTTCTCCTCCTCCTCCTCCTCCTCTTCCTCTTCCTCTTCTTCTTCTTCTTCTTCTTCTTCTTCTTCTTCTTCTTCTTCTTCTTCTTCTTCTTCTTCTTCTTCTTCTTCCTCTTCTTCACGGTATTTTTTAGGGAAAAGTCCACAGGGTGTCCAGGGTCTCACTACTAGATCAGACTCTAGTGATCTGCTTATTTACAGGCTCCCAAGAGTTGGGGTTACAGGTATGTGCCACAACACTTAGGCTTACTTGCTCGCTCAGAGTGCCCTGGGAATGGCCAGCATGGCAGATCCTGGGATCCACACCCCCCTCCTTAATCTGCTGAGCTATTTGGCCAAGGGCCACACTTTTGTTTTTTAAAATTTTATTTTTATTTTTCATCACTTTTAATAAGAAAGAGCAATGTGACACTTTCAAAACACATTAGTAGTACATCCCCAATAATTGATACAGTATGTATTATTGTCCTCATAGTAGTTATTTAGAGCACAGGATGCAGATATGATAATTTTTCTAACCATTATTATTTTTTATTATTATTATTATTATTATTATTTTAGAATTTTTATTTTATTTTCTTGTTTCAGAACCTTTGTTTGTTTGTTTATTATTATTATGGCTGGCTCAGCCTGCCTTCAGGGCAGGGCTGGCGCAGCATGTGGTGATGGGGATCGAACCGTGGTCCCTGAAGCCACCCAAGCTTTCCTAAGCAGGCACTTTAGACCACTGAGCCATCCTGCCAGGCCCCCTAACCATTACTGATACAAAAGTATCTTCTCACTGAACTAAAAGAAAGTACTTGTATACGTAGTCCAATATTCCATAATCACAGTGGGTTATTGGCAGAACTGTCAATGTTGGAAGCTTTTGACTTAAGCCTTTTACAGTGCAGCATATTAATCTAGCTTTACTTTTTATGCCTCATGGTTAAACTTTTCTGCTGGTTGGTTAAGGACAAGTTAAAGCAAGACCTGTATAACAAAACACATAACTTTTGTATCTCCAAAGGTCAGTCAAATCCCCTCAGGATTTACCTTGAAACTATGTGCAGTGCTTTGTAGAACTGTTGTCAGTGTCAGCTGCCTGGATGCTTGGCTAGTTTGCTCTTTGTGAAGGCCTGAGAGAGTGTTTTCTCTCTAGGTAAGTCTCCTTAGGCACACTACACATCATCTATCCCTTTCTCCTGTGGCGCCATAATCTCCTAAACTGAAAATGTGGGAAACCACTGAGTTATAGCATGTTACAGCACAGGTTCTCTTATGTCCTGAGACCTCACTGACCTTGAAGGGCCACATTTTTCAAAAGCAAAATAAAACAAAAATATTTTAAGTTGGGTTTAAAACGTGACTGATTGTTTGACCATAACGGTGGTGTATGAAAGTATAATATACAATTTATACTTATGCTTGGAAATGGAAAGTAGAACAATTTTTCACTAACATCATTTTTGGAGTAGTTCAGTTTCAAATAATGAAGGCAGCCTTAAAAGTGACTTAATCTTTTATAAGGCTGCATTGAGTGTCTTAAAAGGCAGTATATAATTGAAATTTCACTATCCAGTCCAAGATGAAACCTTTTCTTAGAAGAAAAGATGAAAATCAAAGACCCAGCATTTAAGCAGCCCATGTTTAAAAATAGATGTGGTACAGTGAGATGTTGCTCTTGTACTCAGATGGCGGCAGGTGCCCCAAGCAGAAGATAGCACTATGTGAGGGACTTGAATGCACTTTGCTTATTCTGTATATAGACAACAAGAGAGGGAAGAGGTATTTCAAGGAAATATGAGAAAAGAAAATGTGCAAGGTTTACAGGTAGAGGAACAGAATATAAAGTTTAATGTTTAATGCTGATGTCATGGAAGGTTGAAGCGGCTTTGCTGGAACCGCAAAGCTTCTCTCTCAGTTGTTTTCTGAGACTTCAAGAGGCACAAGATTTGTCTATAAAACTAATTTTTCTTACCACACATGCTATATGAGTGTGCTCTCCTCAAAACAGTGAAGCTAAGGCTTTCCACTTAATTTCAGTGACACAGCTACTGCGTGAAATCTTCCTAGAACTCCTATTTTCAAACCCATGTTTGAATCTTTATTCCTTTTTAAAATATATTTAACTATTGTTTTTCCTTCTAGGCATGTCGTTAATTTGGGAAAAAAGTTTATACAGAATAATAATAGTAGTTCAAACAGGGTTCATTTGACCATTTGCTGTGTACAGTGAAGCATACAAGGCTAAATTTTCCAACTAACTCAGAAATTCCAGGGTGAATGTGAATGACAGCATTACTGGTTTAAGAGTCAAGCAAAGAAAAAACTGAATCCGGTAAGTAAAAACTCATATTTATGTTTTCAAGGACAAAGCCAAATCCCGGTATCCTGTGACCCAAGTGAATAGAGCACATAGCAGAAGAATGCAGCTCTCTTGCCCTGGTCTGTGCTTGTCCCATTGCCAGGGTCCTGAGATGAGCTGCGCCTGCAGCCACAGCTAGGAGCTACGTGCCTAGCTGCAGCTATCTGTCTTGCTGGGCTTAGGCGAGCAGCCAAGGCCATGTGGGTCCCTCGTGCCTTCCTGCTCCTGCAGAGAGGTTGGTGTGCGGTTTTATGGTCACACTTTGCAGTGGTTCTCAACCTTTCTAATGCCGTGACCCTGCAATACAGTTCCTCATGTTGCAGTGACCCCAAACCAAAAAATAATTTTGGTGGCTACTTCAAAACTGTAATTTTGCTACAGTTATGATTCGGAATGGCTTCAGGTGACCCCTGTGTTTTGGTCATTCGACCCCTACCGGGGTCACCACCCACAGGTTGAGAACCGCTGCTTTAAAGCCTTATATATGGTTCCTATATTTTCAGCATATAATTTTTGTGACAAGATTTTTGTCGTTTATTGAACTCTGCAGTCAGAATTTACTACACACGTCAGGCATACGGAGAAAGAGACGGAGAGAAAGAGCAACGAAGTCAGGAAAAAAGGACACTGCCTCCCGCATCCGCCGGAAGCTCATGGGCTCCAGTCCTATTGTAGTGACACTAAGCAGCTGACAGCACAGACATTAAACACGCTGGAGGAGGCAAAGCCCACCAGAACCCGTGGTCCTGTGCTGCACAAGAACACACCTGAGCCCTTGGATCACACCTGAGCTCGGGGCTCTGCCCACTCAGCAAATACTTTTTAACCATCCTCGCTTATCTAATTTAATCATGACATTAAAGTTTCTGGGCCATAGTTTATATGTTCAAACTCAAACTGTTTTAAAATGTGACAAGTAAACTTCATGAAGTTGGCAACAGTACTGGTACTAAAAATTCTGGTGGCCTCCTCTGTTTCCATAACCTGTTACTATTGAATCCCCCAGCCAAGAGGGGTTTCCTAAAAAGAGTGCTGTCATTGTCTACTTTTAACATAGACAGCCCATGGCAAAGAGTTTTTAAAGGGCTTTCTGTGAACTATGAATTGTAATTTTCCTCTTGATCTCTCAAGAGGCAGCAAAACTATATTTATTTACTAATTCCGATTAGAAAAATACACCAGGAAAATGGATAGTATTCATTAGATTTTAACTGAATGGGGCAGTTCCTTCTAATCAACTGTAAAGTGCAGAGAAGATACTAACTTATATGTATTCACTTTAAATTGTTACGTACTTTTAAATTGCCAGGAAAATAAACTATTTCATATATTTGAAAAAAGAAGAGATGAATGAAAGAAGGAAAGAAATGACAGAAAGGAAGGAAAGAAGGAAGGGAGGGAGGGAGGGAGGGAGGGAGGGAGGACAGGGAACAACAAGGCTTCTAACTTCACGCCTGAGTCCAGAACCTCCACTTTACAGAAGCTCCCAGGACAACCTCTACAGCAGGGTGGCATGCCTTGAACTCTGCTCCTCCCCCACATGCCAACCTCAAGTGTTTTCTATCTATCCATCCCCTTTCTATGTGCCACCTAGGAGCACAGTAGCACAGAAACACATGGTGCCACTTGCACTCTCTGGCTGGGAAACAAAGGTATTTCCAAACAAGGACTACACGCACCTCAGTGCCTCAAGCACCAGGAAAGAACTGAGCCCTACCGCAGAACCCCCAAGCCATTAGTATTCTGGACAAGGATGCTGTGTGAGAGCAATTTAAAGCCAGCTGAGTTGAATGAGGCTTGGTGACCGTGCTGACACAGAGAAGCTCTGAGCTGAGAGGGGAACATGTCGGATGCTGGAACAAGCCCCATTCAGTGACTCGGGGCACAGAGATCTCACCCTATATCCGTGGCTTTTAAGATGCGCTATGGACAGTGAACATTTTTTTCTTACCCTAGCTCAAGCAAGTCAACTTCCAATCATCCCTTAGCCCTGCTGGGCCTTTCAGCATCAGATTCTCAAGGCACAAACTAGGCTTTGTGCTTTCTTCCTGGGTGGCTGGGGGTATGAGCTTTTCACTGAACTGTAATAGGTTGCCATAAGCCACCTGGTTAAAATAGTATCCCTGTATCCTCTCCCGGTCCTGAAGATGAAAATCTGAATCAGATCCACTTTCTGACACCTCAGTCTTCAGGCAGGAGCTCCTTGGGAGTCCCTGGACAGAATCCTCTCCCCTCCTTTTCCAGCTTCGGGATCTGCCTTTCCTACTTCCTCACTCTGCTACTTCCCTCACAGATACAGTGTAATATCAACCAATGCCTCTCCCTTCTGGGTTCCTATGTACACGCAAAGGCAGGCAACTCATCTAAATGAAATTGGTTTCTCTGAAATTCTTTGGGCACAAATTGTGTGGCTCCTTTTCCCACTCCACGTGGATTACAGAGAAGGTGAAAGTTGGTGGTGGTCCCAACAGCAGGCTGAAAGCTTTGCTACCTGGGATATATGTACCATGGTCTACCCACTCAGTATCCAATGGGAAAACAGAACACTGTCACAGCCATAAAAGCACCTGGCCACTGTAGTTACAGGAGTGTCAAGAAGGGAGCCACCGTCCCGTAGGTTTGGACCTGACACTAAGTTGGATCTCTGGCTAGGATCACAACTCTGGGTGTCATTTAGGAGTGTGCATGCTAGGGAGGTGACTGGACAGTGCTCCTTTTCCAATTAAGTGCATGGGACAGGCAGTGACGAGAACTGGGCCAAATCAGCATGAAGATCACTGATCACAACAACTCCAAGCACGCTTCCTGCCTAGCTTAAGGAACCTCTCATTCACTAGAGCACCCAATAAGGGGTTGGATAGAGAGTCTTTCCATGTGGAAAGCATGATACACCACCCCACAGACAGTTGGAAGGAGCCAGATATGGGAAAGCTTCACAGCCTTCTCCTGCCCCCTTCTAATTTTGAGAACTGTCCTTGTACAAACTGCCGCATTATGAAAACCACCCCTACCTCGCTTGTCTGGGGCTTCAGATGGGGCTGACTCCTGATTATTCACCAGTGAGGCCATAGCACATCCTGAAAAGAAGCATCAACGATGAGGCAAGTTGGCCTATGGCAAGTCAGGGGCGATGGTTGGTGTCTTAGGTACCTATCTCTCATTGCTGACATAAAGAAGCCTACACCCAAAGTTCAAGAGTGCAATGTGCGTTTAACTCACAGTTTGGAGAGGTTCATTCCACAGTTGACTAGCTCCAAGGCAGTTGGACTTGTCGGAAGGGCATCACAGAGAAGAAATAGCCTATGGGGTAGCAAAAACAACAAGGGCTGGATCATAACAGGGTCTTTCTGCCCTTTTGCATTATATCTAAGCTATAGGGTTTGGTGCTGTACCAAACCAATCATTTAAGTATCATACCCTTCATTATGGTATCAAAAACTCTAGCTTTATCCATTTCTGCAAGTCAATTATATATCCAGGGCTCAAACAATCTCTCCCAAGAATTCAGGAAACATTCCTAGAGCCAAGAAACAAGCTGAACTCCTCGCAACTTTTTTTCTAGGCAGAGGTTAAAGCTGGCATTAAACTCATGAGTTTGTAAATACATGCTCTACAGTTCTTGAGCAGTTCCATTCCTTATATCAGGACACAGAGGGCCTGACCGGACCCCAACCTTGATCTCTTGTCTTCGTCTCTTCACCCTCTCTATTTTCCTTCAAGAGGGCCACTAGAGCTGTGCAGAACACAACACATCTCTGAAAAGCCCCACCTATGACTGCATGAGGAGGCTTTGAAGGGAAATCTAGATATAAGCCATGACATTCTACCCTTGGCCCCCAAAGACTCATGCATATCCCTTACTGCAAAAAGCATTTAGTCTACCAATTGTCAAAGTCTTAACGATTTCAAAAGGTACCAAACAAGCAAGAGACAAGTCGCTTTAATAAGAGTTGTGGTCATTTCTTGATGCTTTGTTACTTTCTGATCCAATTAAACTATTTCGCTTCTGGGATACTCTCTACCACGGCACCCTACCTTGGAACCAGTAGATATACAATGGAAATCTCCACAGAATAGGAGCTGAATAAAGCTATTCTCCTTCTGGGTCTGTATTTTGTCTCAGAAATGCGAAAAACAACTAAAACGGGGCCTCCACAAAATGGACCTCCAGATAGGCCACAAACAGATCAAGGTCAAAGTCTATGCAGCTGTGGCCACCACGGGTCTCTTGTGCTCCTTGCCAAACCCACTCAGCTCACCCCATTCCCACTGCCCCACACTGACCCTGCTCCTTTGTCACTGGTGCTGGGCTGGATGCAGTTTATGTGACCAGCAGTCAGAGTGCATTCCTCAGAGGCAAGTTCTGAGTTGGCCAGAGATCATGTGCTTTTGCTCTGATAGATTTGATTAGATGAGGGCTTGCAAGATCTTCACCTGAAATCTTCTGTGGGTCTTACTGAGGTCCCATTGGGGCGAGGGGTGTCTGCAGTTACCAGGGATACCATGTAAGAGTTGGTGTTGTGGTCCTGAAGAACCAGGTCACTGTCACCATGAAAACAATAAAAGGGACCCAAAGGGAGAGAGACAAGTGCCTGACATGGCAACCAAACTTGTAGCAGAGACTGTTGCAAGCGCCAAAGCCCTGGGCGACGTCGCCTCTTGAAGCCCAACCCTACCCAGCGCCTAGCAGGTAGGCAGTCTGCAGAGACTGGAGCTCCAGGATCAGCTACTCTCACGAGTAAGACCTCTAGGGGGTGCACTGCATAGGTCCTGGCGTCAACCCTGGCTCCCCATGCTGTTGGCCATGAACCCACTAGGAAATGGCCCTCCTGAGGGCCATCTCAGGAACAGTCTCAGCACCCCAGAATTGAGTCACAGGGATCCACAGCCCAAAGATATCCACAAGAACATAGGATTCATCTGAATGAGCTCTCAAGACAAAGACCAAATCCTGCCATCCCATAACCCAAACCAACTGGTGTACATAGCAGCAGAGTGCAACCCACTGTACCCTGGGCATTTGCCTACTTGCCATCCATAGATATCCTGCCAGGCCTCCAAGGGCGGTGTGAATGTGACCTCAGAATTTGACCCCGTTGAGCAGGTATATCTATGACCCATACACATGCATCTTCATTCCTTGTTATTGTACTTAAAAGAGAGGCCAAGTCAACGAAAGTCCCCGTTTTTCTGACTGCTCCTGCAAATGGAGACACAGCACGAGGGGAGAGAAGAGCTCAAGGACTTTCACCTTGCTCCAGGGCCTGATTTGAGACTGCTGGGAGGTGCAGAATCTCAACCAGCAAGCGCAGAGCATACAGTCTTTCCTTAACCTGTCCAGAATATCCACTACCAGCCACACCACCCTTCTTTCATTTTTATGGGACCTGAGAAGACCAGCACTCATGATTTAGGACATTTTCTGCTTTCTTTTTTTTTAAGGAATTCTTAGTGTTTTAAAGAGAATAAAGAATACTAAAGTAAATTAAAACTAAGACAGAATTTAACTAAGCAAAATGGTAACTCAGTAACAGTTGTTATATTGCATATTTTTGTTCTCAAATTAGTTTTCAAATTATCACATAAAAGCATTCAAACTTGGTCAGAAAATTAAGGACAAGAAAGAAAATTTAAGCATCAACTACTCCTTTCTCTAAACCAGCAGAAATCAGCAGTACAATCACACAAGCGATCCTACATACGTACACACTTATCTCTTTTCCCTTTACTTTTTTGTTTCTTTCCTCTTTTGCATCATCCCGTTGATATTTCTGTTTGAGCAGTTTCTTTGTCTTTCATAGTATCCACTGCACCTTTTGGATTGTTTTTTTTTTTCTTTAAATAGGCCTCATTATGTAATTTGGGGAGCCCTTGACCTCACTGTGCGCTACACACTGGCCTGGAACTCATGACAATCTTCCCAAGTTTCCTAAGACTAGGATGAGAGGCATGCAGTACGACCCTCAGGGCATTCATTGCTTTCTTCAGGTACAGGGTGTATGCCTCTGCCTACACGTACCCATGAGCCACACAGTTAGGCACTCAGCTTGACAGGACCTGAGGGGGAACCCACAGAGGGGAAGAGGCACAGTGAGCACAGAGGAAACTTGTCCCCACTAGATGGTTCAGCTCTTGTAATGTCTCTCCAGTCCACTATCATTTTTCCTTTTCTGTATCTTACACATTCCTGACCAGAGGCAAAAGAGAAAGATATCTTGTCTCCTGTTTCTGAAGGAGTTGATGTCAATCGGCTCACTGTGTCTGGAGATAACACAGCGTGAGTCAGCCCACTGGAGGTGGGTCAGCCCATAAATAGTCGCCTCGGGTGGACTTCTTGGCATTTTTCTTCTGTCTCTACCACCTGCTGGAGCAGCAGTTACCCCAAAACTATGGCTCTGGGTCTCCTGTTCTTCATGCTGCTGGGGGCTCTGACGACCCATGCCCAAGAAAGTTCCAAAAGCCTCTCTCTTGAGCCTCTGCCAAATCAGCTCCCTGTGCAGCCCAATTTCCAGGATACACTGGTAAGGTTCTAGAAGGGCAGCTGCGGGGATGGCCTGCAGAAATGATGGCGAGAAACAGGGGCCGCAAGACAAAGGTAATCAGCCTCGTTGGCACTCGGAGGAGCACAACAGAGGAGGTCCCGATCCAGGCCCTGTCAGAGGAGTCACCTTTAGCCTCTCAGGACAGATGACAACACTGAGATCAAAGCCCCACACTTCATGTCACCCTATCCCCACAACTCAGGGCTATTGCCTCTCAGCGAGACCCACATCCCGCTAGCTTCCGATAGCAGCAACACATCCTGGTCTTGCTGCCCAGAGGTGCTAGCAGGGGCAGGATGGGTGGGTGGCTCTGGGGCCATCTCTAGGCTCTGTCTATCACCAGCTTCTTGCAGTTTCAGGGGAAGTGGTATGCCCTCGCACATGGAGAAAACTGGTTTCCGAAGAAAAAACTAAGGAAGATGAATATATATAGCGTCTTCTTTGACTTGAATCATGACCACAGCTTCAATGTCACCACTGTCCTGTTCAGGTAAATCCCCCACCTTCTGAGAGCCTGAGAGGCAGAACTAGGCGTGTCAGGCAGGCAGCGAGCATGACAGAGGGATATTAGGATTATTCTCACTGAGAAACAAGCCAACCTTCCTCTCCTTCCTTTATTTCCTTTTTGCACTGCTCCCTTGCTGCCACTCTCAGTCTCTCCCTTCCATTAACATCCATGGCTGGCTCCAGTACACATACACGCAGTCAGAAGAAAGAAGAAATGTTAAGATGTCCCATAGGAGGAACGCAGGACCCACTTTGGAGCTCATCCTGTGGGGGTTTTCCAGTAGGGCTTGGAGGAGAGGAG
This sequence comes from Myocastor coypus, assembly GCA_004027025.1. Classification (NCBI taxonomy): domain Eukaryota; kingdom Metazoa; phylum Chordata; class Mammalia; order Rodentia; family Myocastoridae; genus Myocastor; species Myocastor coypus. The sequence goes on from PVJA010014323.1 coordinate 44,227, forward strand.
GAACCCCTGTTGAAGAGACAACATCCCTGCAGTCCTAGCAGGCTCAACTTCAACCTCAGGCAAAAATATTCCTTGTTTGCCACCAGCCTGTGCAAAGTGGTAAGACTCTGACTCAGAGCAAAAAAAAAAAAATGTCACAAGTGCTGGAGATTTATTTCAATCCCCAGTGCCAACATCACCACCAAAAATAGACATAAGTCACAGCAAGGACTGGTGGGCTCTGAATCTGAAAGCCTCACCTTAGGAGGCCACTAACCAGACAGCCATCAGCCATGGGTGTGAGCACGTGAGCAGCAGCTGGTGAGCAGCCAGGAGCGGGAAGCACTCCTTGGCCAGTTTCTAGGGTGCCTTACTCTGGTCTAGAGGTCCTGAAAAGGCCAGAATTTGGATACAACCACAGCAGGAGAGGTGCGAAGAACTTCGAAGGGAAGGCCGACCCACGCCGGATGGCAGAGGTGGGGCAGAAGAGAACTCCCTGGGGAGTCTCAACTCACCACCGGTAACGCAGCCTGGTTCTGGCCACTGAGTCGGTTTGAGGTGTCATCATGTCAGGCTGGAATGGCTCGAGGAAAGCAGGTTTTCAGGCACTTGGCTCAGTATCCAGGGTTGGAATGGACTCATCTGTCAAGTTACTTGGGCCCAAGATCTAGGAGAATACTTGGCATAAGCAGAGAAGGAGCTCAGGGTCAATTTCCAGCAGTAACGGGAATAGGGAAATAAAAGATGAGAGCATGGCTCAATTTCTGGGGTCTGGGTGTAGGACAAGCTGCCGTGAAGAAGAGGAGGAGGAGGATACAATAAGTGCTACAGGTAGGGTGGAGCAGCCTTTGAAGTAAACCAGGCTGAGACTTAGAAGGGAAACTCAGAATGACGAACCAGAATAGGTCAGGACCCAGAAATAGTGGAAGACAGGCTGTCATGGGCTGGGGGCACTAGAACTTCACAGTCCTGCATTGGGCCTGCTGCTACTTCCTAAAGAACCAACTCTATGTCATCTCCATGCTCGCCTCTGAACACCTCTTCTCCTCCACAGTGGTAGCAGCTGTGAACCTTGGCCCAAAACATTAATCCCAAGTGCCAGACCTGGTGTGTACAACCTAGCCTATGTGCCAAGTGAGTTCATACCGAAGGGGAAAAGGGGCAGTGGAATTCTCTGCAGAGAAGACACTGCTGGCTGCTCCTGGAGGAAGTGGGGTAGTCCCTTTCTCCATACCACAGCAGTAATGATTCTTTTCTACCACACTTGCAGAAATATTAGAACTACGAAGATATACTGAGCAAATTGTATCCACAAACTACCAGGAGTTCGCCATTCTATACAAGGAGTATGATTTCACAACCACAGTGAATTTCATAATTCATCTATACGGTGTGTGAACTCTCCACCCCTTAGGAATTTTCTCCCTGGTGACAATTGGAAGTGGGGTTCCCTATTGATCAAGACCTCAAAGTTTTCTTGACCATCAGCTCCCTTCAATGAGGAGGGCTTTGTCCAGCTCCTCCATGGGAAAGGCTTCTGAGGTCTCACTCCCTCAGTGTTGTTTGTAGTGAGTCACATATAGTGAGCCACGGCTAGCATCTCAGCACTGGGAAGGCTGAAGGGAGACGATGTGAGGTTAAGGTCAGCCTGAACTCCGCAGGAAGACCCTGACTCAAGAATTGAAAAAGAGTACACAGTTCTCTTCACTGCCCACTCACCACCATCTTGGCCACAGGGAGAACCACGACCGTGAGTTCAGCCGTGAAGGATGAATTTTACAGGCTTGTCAAGGCCCAGGGTGCCCCTGAAAACAACATTATCTTCTATGAGCAAAAAGGTAATGGCTACCTCTGGAGTGGGTATGGGATGTGGGTTCTGCCTAGCCCCGATGGTACCCCACCAAGGGAAGGGAACAGAAGTGTCTCACTCCATTGATCCTGTCTCAGGAGATCTATTGGCTTCCAACCTGGCGTCTATGGGCCTTCAGGGTTCCCGGGCCCAAGTGTTCCCCAGGACAGTTTACCCAAGGTCTGCCCAGAGGACTGTTTCAGGCCCAGCTCCAGGTTTCCCCGGTGTCATCGCGCTCAGCTACTCGTGTTGCAGTATGGGCCACTTCCTCTCCATACTTTGGATCCTGCTGTCCCGTGCCATCTGCCCCTTCCGCTACAGTTTGCTTATTCCTGGGGTGGGACATGCCTTTACTTTCAAGAGACCTGTCATGGGGAGCAGGTTGCAGCCCTGTCAGTCAGGGATACTGACTAAGAGCTTGCCGTGGCTCAGTATGTAAGCAAGATGCGGACGCCATAGCTGCTAAGCTCCTGTGAGGCCCACATCCTGAAGAGAGGCTACCCAGAGGCCTTTAAAAAAGGGAACGTCCAGATGCTCTGCAGCTGGATCAGACTGGGCATGAGATGCATTATATGCAACACCGAGGTCCTGGAAACCAGCACACACACACACACACGCACACACACACGAGAACATGCCCCCCTGATTGCTGTTCTTTCTCCCCCACACAGAGGACTGCAACTCACAACTCTACCTGAACAGGCCGTGAGAATGGCACTTTGGCGGTAGGTAGAGCACCTGGGCATGGAGGCTCGGGGGTCTCCGCTCTCATCTTGAGTGCGGATATCGTTGTTCTGTGTTACCTGCTCAGGCACCGCCCATTGTTCACCCTCCTGTTCTTACTGTCGCTTCTGCCCTCAGGGCAACCTGGCTGTCTCATCAGGCACTGTGCCAACCAGAGAAAGGGAGGCCTCATTATGGCATAGCGCTGTCCACCCAGCCATCCCAAAAGATACCCTATGAAGTGGCCTCTCTTCTGTGCTAAATAAACACTTGATCTCAGATCTCTACATCTGCACTCTGTGTCCTTTTTGCTATGAGAATAAAGTAGGCTAAAGGGTGGGCCCACGGCAGCACCACCCCAGGGTCGGCTGTCCCTGGAGCCCAGTGTAATGTTACAGTGCAGACTGAAGGCGCAGGTAGGAGGAACTACAAGCTCCCCTGCCACCTTCATCATCGTTCTTGACTTGAGTCTAGTTTGGGTACAATTGTGAGATACTCTCTTGGGATTTGATGGATACTTAGAGTTCCAGCCCGGAACCTTCCTCCTGAGCCACCTGAGAATGACGCCTCCTTCCCACTGATGGGGCCGTGCCTCATGACCACGTTTGGCCTCTGCCAACACATCCCACAACCGCAGCCTCAATTCTAGAGAGCTAGAGCCATCGCGGGGGGGGGGGGGGGGGGGTTTACAAACGGAAGTCACAAAAAGCCCACGGGAGCCTGTGGGTACCAGGACACGATGACCAATACAAGAGAGTGGATGCTGTATGACCCAGCGGCAGAGACCTGTTCCAGGTAGAGGATGAGCGAGGGTGGGTTCCTGCTCCTCTGCTGCCCTCGTGTGGGCACAGTGACCACATTCTTGTCCTTAGTGGGCGGATCCACATCAGTGTTGACCCTAGG
>PVJA010014324.1:0-47666 GCA_004027025.1 Myocastor coypus
TTTTTTTTTTTTTTTTTTTTTTTTTTTTTTTTTTTTTTTTTTTTTTTTTTTTTTTTTTTTTTTTTTTTTTTTTTTTTTTTTTTTTTTTTTTTTTTTTTTTTTTTTTTTTTTTTTTTTTTTTTTTGTCTTTTTGAGACAGGGTCTCGCTATGCAGTTGAGGCTGGTCCTGAGCTCACTTTTGTAGCCCAGGCTGGTCTCGGACTCGCACCAATCCTCCTGCCTCAGCCTCCCGAGTGCTGGGATTACAAGCATGCGCCACCACGCCCGGCGCTGCCTACTGAAGTTCTTACCCAAGAGAGATTATATGGTTAATACAGTTATAGTTTTGTATTTACAGAACTACAGTAGGGAACACTAATATTGGGTAGTGATATTTAGCATTTGGTAAAGTTTTGTATCTAATGTGTTTCAGATTGTAAGAGCAAACATTTTTTCTGTGCAGCGAAGCAGATATACTAGGAATTTGTATTTCATTTAAAATTCCCCTAAGTTCTGTCTGATCACCTCCCCTTGATGTACCTGAGGTCTTCCAGGCAGATTAGTTCACCCAGTTACCTGTTGCCTCCTCTGTACATCAAGAGAAAGAGAAAAAAGACATTCTCCTAGATCTGGGTCGAGCAAAGTGTTTCAGTTTACTGGGTCTGGATCTACCAAGTTTGAACTTGTCCAGATGTGCCTAGCATGAGTCCTGCTTCTGTGTTCAGCTTCTTGCTGCTGCAGCCCATGGGAGTGAACCACGCACACACATGCCAGGTTTGTGTTGGGTCCAGAGAGCACCAGGAAGCACAGCACAGACTGTCTCCCTTACGATGGGCCTGGGTTGGGACTGTAGGAGATATGGCAAAGGCAGAGCACATCACACAAATATGCACTGGCCTTGGGCTGGGTCCAGAGAGGATCAGGAAGTGCATCATAGACTGTCTGCCTTACACTGCAGCCAGGGGTTAGGACTGTAGATGTTTGATAATTTATTACAAAATATGTGAAGCAAAGTTTAACAAAATATCAGCATCTCTTAATTTTGCATAGTGGACTCATAGATGTTTATCATTCTCAGTTTTTACATGTTGGACACTTTTGATTAAAACATTAAAATTGCCATAAAATTTTTAAAAAGTTGTCACTATATGTGCAGGATATTCACTCCAGTAACTATACTGAAAAAGCTAGTGTGCCTTTTCAATGATCAAATTCATATTTGCAATTTTAGCGACCAGGATGGTTCTAGATCTGGTAGAAGCCATTGTCCACAAGTGGTTAGGCGAACTAAAACTAAAACTACTTAAATTTAAGGTTCAGTTCTTCAAAGGCAATTGGCATATCTGTGCTCACTAACCACATGTGACTAATGTCTAGAATACTAACAGAAATAAAGGACAATTCTTTCACTACAGATTTCTATGGATAGCTCTGGTCTAAATAATAGCAAGTAATTATGCAACAAGATGCAAATGAATTTCTGAAATTACTCTTCATCCTTCTTTATGTTTACATGAACCAAAATAATATGTGATTTATGAATTAGGAATAATACAAGTAAATAAGTGGTAATTCTTTTATAAATCTTTCTGGAAAATAATTATAAAAGTTAATAATGGCTAGATCCATATATAAAGAACAGCACATTTAAAATATTTCTATGTACTTAGGTATTTCTTGGGTGATGTACAAAAAAAAAGTCTTACCACTGACAAATTTTAAATGTTTAATATTAATTAATGGGAAGAACCAACTTATGTTGAAAGTGTTAGGGAAAATATTTGTCCAGATGATCAGGCTATAGCTCACAACGGTTGCTACACATTATCATTTCAAGGTTTTCAAATTACAAAGCAAAACACGTTATAACACATAAAATAATAAAATCTGCAGAAAATCAGAAAAGATCACCAAACTTCCCTCCAGCTGTACATTTGGGACCTAACCCCATAGCACCACAATAGTTTTCTATACCTTCCTCTTCGTTCCCACAAACGTATCAAAGCAGCAACAGACTTAGAGAGACCAATTTTGTTTGTCTTAATTAAAGAGATTCATGTTACACATTTTGCTACTTACAGGTGAAAATAATAATACCTCTCTAGATATAACTTTTTTCCAATTTTCCTGCATATACATTGAAATATACATACAAAATAAATTTTCCAAAATGGGCTATAATTTATGCTAGACAGGAGCAGATGACAGTGATATTTTCTTGCTTCTTCCTTATTTCTTGGAATTCCACTCCCCTTCCTAAACTTTCCCTCACCATAATAATCTCAATCTCAGATATCCATATTAAAAAGAACAGGTAACCTGCCACATTGACACAGAAACAAACTCCCGTGCGTGTGTGTGTGTGTGTGTGTGTGTGTGTGTGTGTGTGTGTGTGTGGTTGCTGTTGGTAGTCAAACTCAGGACTTCCCATATGCTAGCAAGCACACTACCACTGAACTATAGTCCTCTCCGTCAACACATATTGTTTTCAGATGCAGCTTGAATCTGAAAAGCAATCTGGAGAAATACACTGAAATTACATCTTACTTATGCCATCAATATGAAATGGGAATTCTCTCTCTCTCTCTCTCTCTCTCATACACACACACACACACACACACACAGAAAGAAGTTATGGTATTACTACTTTTTGAACTTTTCCTGTCTGACAGATATGGTGATGTTTTATTTCACTGTGTATATTGACAGTTACAAGACTTCATATTTTCTCATCTATTAGTCACTCAAATACACATTTTCTAATAAATGTATTTGTTTATGCATCGCTTTTTGCTATTGCTTGTCTGAGTTCTATGCTTCTCTTCTTTATATATAATTTGTTTTTTTAATGCATTTGGTTGTTACAGCATCTCAGTATACAGCTTGTACTCATAGTGACGGTCTTGTTTTCAGCCTCCCCAGACTGGGATTACAGTTGTACGCCACTCCACCTGAACTCTGTGCCCAGCTCAGCCTACCCTGAGGACAAGGCTGGCCTGGCATGTGATGTTAGGGATCAAACCACAGTCTGTAAGCTTGCCTAAGCTTGTTCAAACAGGCACTTTAGTCCACTGAGCTATCTTTCCAGCTCCTCAATATATAATACTGACTATTTCATTTACACTAGCTTTTTATTTATTTATCTTTTACAAACCTATTTGGTTAATATCCCTGCAATTTAAGACTTAAAAACAATTCTGTCTTTTCTGCTCTAAACTTTAAATATTCCATGAAGAATAAGATCTCCACCCTTCAACTACATATACATTCCCCAAGGGTTTCTTTTCCATTTGCTTGTTTGCTTGCTTGCTTGCTTGTTTGTTTGGTTGAGGAAGGTTCTCACTGTGTAGATCAGGCTGGCCTTAAAGTTGCTTACTTAGCCCAGGCTGGCCTCCAACTGATAATGATCCTCCTGTCTCAAGCTCCCAACAGGGCTTACATGTGTGTGCCACCACACCCAGCCTCACAAGATTTTCTTTAAACAATATTCAACATGAACCTAATATCCCTGGTATTATTTTTAACAATATGGAAGCGAGGGTCCAACTCTGTTTTCATCCACCTAGATGATAGGTCACAGATTTTCCAGTACCACTTACTAAATAAAACTAGTCTCTCCCCACTGAGTTGATTTGTTTTCCTTGTATTTCTCATGTGCACTGATCTAATTATGTTAGTTCCTTTCTTTTCACAGCCCATTGTTTCCATATTCTATTACCTTGACTACAGTGATTTTTTTTTCAGGTTGTTGTATCTGAAGCAAATCTTCATTCTTATGTTTCATAATGTTCTTGGCTATTCCTGGATATTAAACCCTGTGATCATTTATCCTAAATGAAGTAAAACAATAGCTCAAAAATGCTGTAGAAAGTTTAACTGTGTATGTTAATTTTGGCAGAAGACATCAACAAAAATAAATAATCCCCCTCAAGGTCATGCTGTCTTCCCATTTTAGATCTTGATTTAAATGTTTTTCACTTAAATGCTGTATGTTGTTAAATATCTTCATGTTTTGTGAAGCTTGGGTCATATTCTTCAATGAATGTTCATTTAGCATATCTGACGTTCCAGGCTTTAATATGGAGGTGTCTTAGTTACTTTCTCTTGTTGCTGGGATAAAATACCCAACACCCCAAATTAAGGAAGAAAAGGCTTATACAGCTCACGGTTGGTGTGGCTTCAGTCCATACTCAGCTGGCTCCACGGCAGCGTGGCACATGGCACAGAGCAGCAGCTCATGGTATTGGAAAACAGCAAAACAGCACAAGCAAAAAGGCAGGAACAGTGGCAACCAAGGCAAAGGGAAGCCTCTTCCCCTTCCTTATATCATCTTCAGGCTACCTGCCCCAGGGTGGGTGTAGCTCTCACACCCATAATTCCAGCAGTACTCAAACCCATAATCCCAGCCTTGGATCATGAATTAATCACAAACTCTAGAACTGCCCGCTAAGCTCTGCACGGGGCTTTGGAGGGACAACTACACACAAATCATAACAGGAGGATACTGACTTAAAAACAGTGAGACCCTGTGGACCCTACAGACCCTGTCCTAAATACAGAAAAAAGAATACAATCACCACCTTCACATATTGTCCTAAATCAATTTTCTGCTGCTGTAACAACACTGATAACGGGGTAAATTATAAACAATAGTTTGTTTGGCTGGCAGTTCAGGAGGCTGAGAGTCCAAGGTCATGGTGATGGCATCCAGCAAGATCCTTCCCCTTGCCTTTTTACATGAAGCAACAGCAAGTGAGCAGGAGTAAAGGGCGAGAATAATGGAAGCTAAACCTGCCCTGTCTGAGGAGTACACTCTCACAGCAACTAACACACTTCTGTGACAGCACTGACCCATGCCCCAGAACAGTTCTCATGACCCAGCCACCTCTCAAAGCTTCTGCCTCTTACTACCATAACAGTCAAATGCTGAATTATCACCCCAAATTATAGCTTTCTTTTTCCCTAGTTTTGCTGTTCTATTTTCCACATTTTCTAGAAATTACAAAACAGTACTAATACTGATGGGCATTATTAACTAGTCCCAATCTTTGTTTCACAACTTAAAATATTTGTTACTAGATTTTAGTACATATGAGTTTTCACATGTAAAGAGACTCCAATTTTATTTAGATTTATATTAGGAATGAGTTTTCCACAGGTATTTCTTAAACAGTTTTAATGCCAGCTCAACTTGTATTCTTGGAATAAATCTTACTTGATTAAGTTTTGTTATTCTTTTGCCGCATTTTTAGATTGATCAATTTTTTTTATTTATTCAGCAAATGAGACTGGTGTGCTATTTATAGCATTTAATGCCAGTTTCTAATATTAAATTTATACTGACTTCATAACTGTTGAGTTTCCATTCCCACATCTGATACCATCCTCCCCCATGGCACAGAATTTTTCTAATTCTAAGTACTGTTCATCACCTAGGAAATTGTTAAAAGCTCATAATCACAGGCCCTAGAGTAGGCTTCCAGAATGCAAATACACATCAACAAAAGCTCCAGATGTGTTTGCATACAGTAGGACTGGAGAAGCTCTGGCTAAGAATAAAGTTTAAAAAGCATTGGGATTTTTTTTGAAAAGTCATGCAGAACTCAAGATACAAAGCCATCCAATCATGTCAACTTCTTACACTTTTTAATCTGTTAAATGGTATATTCAAAGTCTCTAGTGCTTGGGTCAATTTTGGCATTTTGTATTTTGCTAAGAAGTCATCTGTAGCTCCGACCCTTACAACCTTATCATTAACATAGCACTGTTTTACTTCTATTACAATCTCTTTAGTCTCTTTCACTAACAAGTGAGGACTGGCTCTTTCCTCATCTTAAATCTTACTATCAAATTTATGAACACTTTATTTTCTTGTGTTAAGAACCAGTTTTTGGAGTCAGATGAATCTTGGCAATATAAATGGGAGGAAATTTAATGCAAATGATTACTATGGATGAGCTGTTTTACTCTCCATTAACATCAAAGCCTAGTACACATGCAAATCTGAACTTCCAGGGACCAAAGCATGAGAATACAGAACTCATATCAATCTTTAATTTATGAATCTATTTGGATAGGGACCTACCTCCACCTAAACTGCCTTTCTGCATGCCTAATCTCATTCTAAATGCCATCGATTGCCTTAGTAGTATAACCTACTAAATCTTGATTTACAGTTTACATGCTTTTAATGGGCACTATTGCATTTGAGATTCATATTTGAGAATGTCGAACAGGAAATCTTTTACTAAGGGGAATACAGTACCTAAAATGATTCTCATGTACTGAGGTCACATGGGGCCTTCAGAATGCCATCTCCCCAGATGGCCAAACAGCAGCCATGGGAGTAATAAGCAGAGAACTGAGGAAGCCCCTCTCCTATGGAGAGCCATGGCTTGAAATTTTAGCCAAGCACAGACATAGGAAATGGCACATTTCAAATATTCAGCATAGAAAGAACAATTCTGTTAAATGCACTTGCTTCTCAGAGCAATTAGGGAACCAAGGTTTTGTTTAACTTCTTAAAAATGTATGAAAAATCTCCTACTTATATACTTTCAATTTTTATCCTTCGTGAATATTCAGACAAGGATTTGAAAGGCCAATAACTGTATGCTTTTGGACACACATTGACCCAAGATTAGGCTAATAGCTATAAATACACAGAGTTCATTGAAGTTGGGATTTTCAGTCCACTGATTGACTGGTCTCATCATGAAGTTATTACCAAGTTGCTACTGAAGCCCTTCAGAAAATTAACTTTAATCTTGTGCTGCAGACCAGAGAATTCAGATCCACATCATTATAATATGCATTCACAAAGTCAAGCCTTCTCTGGTGGTATTTGTAGTCCTGCTTTAAGTACAAAACCATCTTAACTTCATATTCTTGGCAGCACTGTATTGAAAGCATCTATGTCCTCTAATAATTAGTGCTGAGGATTGAAAAGGAAAAAAATAATCCTCAATCCTTCCTACCTCTGAGAACTGAGCAATTCATTCATTTGATACTGTTTTCATTTTTTATTTATTTGGCACAGGATCTAACTACGCAGCTCAGACTCACAGTGATCCTCCTGTTTTCAGCCTCCCCAGCACTGGCATGACAGGTGTGCACCACCACAGTCTGATGCTGTTTTCATTAATTAAAACATTCCTCTCTTAAGCCCCAAGGGGGAGGGGAAAAAGACATAAAATGATGGAAGTAATGAACTCCATGGCATTTAGGTTAGAAATAACACTAAAGGATGAACATTTTGACAATGACATTTTATATGGGCAGAATATTCATTGTGAAGCAAATAAAAATAGCTAAAGTAAAATGGTCTGGTTTTAAAGATTTTTGAATTTATTACATTTTTCTTCTGAGATCTAAATTTAAATCCTATAACAGTGTTTCTCTAATTCAAAGTTCTAGAAAGAGAAGATATATAGATACTACAGGATTATTCTGGGTTTTGAGAAGTTAGACTGAGTACCCACAAAATATTCCCCAGAAAAATGTCTTCTTCATCTACTGCCACTCAGAAGTTCACTCTTTTTTGTTGTTTTGTTTTGTTTTGTTCTTTCTCCATTTAGCACCCAGAGGGTGAGCATCTGCCAAGGTACAGTCCCTCAATTTGCCTGGGGAGACAAACCAGGCAAGAGGGTTCTGTAAGTAGCCAAATGAACACCTTATGGCTATTTGTGGAAAACTTGGAAAAAAACATGAATGTAACTTGGGTGGAGGGGTTGTCCTGTCAGTGGAGGACAACTTAGCTAAAGGAAAAGAAAGGGAATCACACAGAAAGGTCAAGAACATAGATAACAAGCACATCATTACGGAAGCAAAAGATCTATTGATCATACAGATAAGGAAGACAGCTGTTGAGTCTCCCTTTTAAAGTTTTATGTCATCCTTTGACTTATCTAATGCTAATACATCCTTGAAAAGTTACCAGCTTTCAGATGTGGGAAAAGACACAGAGAGTAAGTAATTTATAGGGTCACACTATTAGGAAATGGCAGAGGATTGGAACCCAGAGCTGACCTTTTTTTTTCTAATCTATATGGCAGCTAGGTGGGAGGATGAATTTTAAAGAGATAGCATTAGAAGAAATGTTTGGAATCTTACTGCAATAGTCCAGGCAAAAACTGACAAGACCTCATTATCAAACACAGAGAGGCCTACAGGCTCTGGACTCAAGACTTCCCAAAATAAAAAAGTTTTGCCTCCACCAACACACAAACTATTGAGGACAAGATAGCTTTATGCTTGTTTCTCCTAATAGCAATTATGACCTGATAATATTTCCTAAGAATTAAGTGCAATCACATATGTAACTTTGACTAATTTCACTATACAAAATTAGTCATTATAATGGTACAGATGAGAGAAACTAAAGATCTGTTACTCTGAGGCAACTGTATTTGGCAGGAGGAGGGCCAGCCTGATAGCTCAGTGGACTTAAGTGCCTGCTTAGGCAGAGCACAGCAGTCTGGATTTGATCCCTAGAGTGCTGTGCCAGTCCCACCTTTGGGGCACCCTGAGACAGCGATTAAGAGTGGGCATGGTGGCACATGCCTGTAATCTCAGCACTTGGGAGGCTGAAAACAGGAGAATCACTACAAGTCTGATCTACATAGTGAGACCCTATATACCCTGTAGGCCCTATCCTAAATATAGAAAAAAATAAATTTAGCAGGAAGGCAGGCAAGTTAGCTCAGTGCCTGCTTATGCAAGTGAAAGGACCAGGGTTCAATCCCCAATATTACATGCCATGCAGCCCTGCTCCTGGGCATGCTGAGATGGCCACGGAGACAGGGCTTGATGGTGCATGCCCATAATCTGAGCACTGGAGGCTGAAAATAGGATCAGTGAGTCAGAGGTGTGCAGTGAGACCTGTACAAGAGAGAGAGAGAGAGAGAGAGAGAGAGAGAGAGAGAGAGGGGGAGAGGGAGGGAGGGAGGGAGGGAGGGAGGGAGAGAGAGAGAGAGCAAGCAAGCAATTTAGGAAATGATTTGGGCACAAGAAGAGGAAATAATAGAAAAAAAGGCAGGGAAGACTACCCAGTTTTTAGCTTACCAAGTATCTTACTACATAGACTACCACTGGTGGCAGAGAAACTGGTTTACAGCAGATTTTTTTCTTTTCCTTAAAGTATTAACAGCATACCTATAAATAGACATCTATAGTATGTAGCTGAATACAAATATGAACCTCCAGGAAGAGGTACAGGGGAATCATTATCAAATAAGTAACAAAAAAATGTGAATGTAAAGCAGATGGCCAAGGTATTTTTCATTCTAAAAAATATAAACTTTAATGTGGTGCTAATATTTAAAATATAACAAAATTCAAATACAGGAAAATACAGAAATTGAAATTTAGTACTAGGAAAATGGAAAATGCCTTCTTTAAGTATTTTTTAAAAAATGAGTGTGCTAAAAGCATTTTGATTCAGTCATAACACCAAATAAGGAAAAATTCCCTTTATACTTTCAGATTGCGTCTCAAGATTTTGCAAAGGCATTTATCTCTATATAAATACAAAAATTACATTTTATATATTTCTTAAAGCATAATGAAGCCGGGCGTGGTGGCACACGCCTGTAATCCCAGCACTTGGGAGGCTGAGGCAGGAGGATCGGTGTGAGTTCGAGACCAGCCTGGGCTACAAAAGTGAGCCTAAGGCCAGTCTGAACTGCATAGTGAGACTCTGTCTCAAAAAGTCAAAAAAAAAAAAAAAAAAAGACATAAAAACAAACAAACAAAAAAAAGCCGGGCATGGTGGCGCACGCCTGTAATCCCAGCACTTGGGAGGGTGAGGCAGGAGGATCTGTGAGAGTTCAAGACCAGCCTGGGCTACAAAACTGAGCTCAAGGCCAGCCTGAACTGTACAGTGAGACCCTGTCTCAAAAAAGACCAAAAAATAAATAAATAAATAAAAATAAAAAATAAAAAATAAATAAAAAAAGCATAATGAAAAGGGTGGGGCCTCAACATCGTCCCAACAGGGATTCCCAACAAAACACAGTGGCTCTTCATGGCCAGGACACTAACAGACCAGATTTCATCTACTTCAAGTCATTTTACCCCAATATTGAGTTTTGTTTCTCTAAGTGAAAAACCTAACATAGGTCTGCTTTAGCCACTTAGCAAAATATCAAGTGATGCGAATTGTGTTGCCATGTGTGGGACAAAACCTTTATTTAAAACTAAGTTTTACTAAGACTTAACCATATGCCATCATGAAACTCAAAACAAGATACAAGCAACCCCCAAGACTTGGCAATGTCAGTTCATAATAGCTGTGGTTTTTTTTTTTTTTTTGTCTTTTTTAGACAGGGTCTCGCTATGCAGTTGAGGCTGGCCTTGAGCTCACTTTTGTAGCCCAGGCTGGTCTCGAACTCGCACCGATCCTCCTGCCTCAGCCTCCCGAGTGCTGGGATTACAGGTATGCGCCACCACGCCCAGTTAATTCATAATGGCTGTGATGCAACCACTAGACCTGTGAACTTTCTACCTTTGTCCTCCCTTGCCACACAGCTTCTCATGCCGTTCAAGGTCTCACACGAGAATTGGAGGCATCAATATTACCCAGCAGTAAGAGCACTGCTGCCATTTTTGACAAGTCTTTAGTGTATAGCTATCCCCCTCATAACTAACCATTTCATATCCCTGCTCAGCCACCACCCAATAGCAGAAGACAGCCATGGGAGTCTCTGAATATTACAATAGCACTTTCATGTCCCATCAATTCTAGAATGATTAATAGAAACTTTAGTGTGTTTTTTGTTGTCTTTGTTTTGACTCAAGCATCCATTTGCTAACATTAAATAATGGAATCCTTGATAAAAGGTCCCTTTGGACAGACCTAACTACTTAATCTCACTTGCTATTTCTTCAAGTGTGCATGTGATCACAAGGTAAATTCTGTAAAGCGCATACATTATTCACAAACCTCCCAACAGCCCAAGACAGACAAACCAATCAAAAAGTAGCTGTGACATTCAACAAAGGGCAAAGCCCACTCCTTGTTCCAGGGAGAATGTCACACCTCAGTCCTGCCTCACCTGTTAACTGTGTAAGGCCAGGTCCAGATAGGAGGCTGAAGAGATAACATGTTGATGCTGACATTAAGTTCCCTGTGTTCAACCCTACCCACTCACAATGAAGTGACAAATGCTGCAATCCTATCTGAAACAAAACAGCTCAAAATGTAATAACTAAAGACAAAGCCAGCAAGGTCAAGGTCACAAAATGGTAGTATTCTCAGATGCTCCTTCCTGCTTCTTCCTACAGTAGACATAGGATTAGGGACTTGAATACTCTCCAAGCCAACTGAAGGAAACAACAGAAGCACTCCCACTTTGGAAGGCTTCTCTCAGATAGTATCTAATCATTGCCTCTTAAAATTAAAGAATTCTAGAAGCTGGGGAGATAACTCAGTGGTCTAAGTGCCTGAGTGGCAAGCACAAGGATCTGGGTTCAAAACTCAGTACCACATACCATGCCAGCCTCAGAATCCTGGGCATGCCATGGCTGGCCACTGAAACAGGACATGGCACATGCCTATAACCTTAGTGCTGGGAAGGCTGAGACAGGAGAATCACTGATTCCGAGCTGTGTAATGAGACCCTGCACCAAACCAATCCAACAATATTATAAAAATTTTTGTAAAAATTAAATTCTACATACTGTACTAACCAACTCTCAAAGGGGACAAATACTTCATGGTCCTTCACACAGATAAAACAAACAAACCCAGCTAACTGCACCTGAAGGAAAAGCCCCAAAGATGTGCTAACAGGTTTCATGCAACATTATTACAGATTTAGTTTGACAGAACTAAGGACATTTACTGAAACCTGTGAGAAAAGGAGATGCATACCTTGGAGATGACCTGCTGATCTTACCCAGCCTAAAAAGCAACTTTGCAGAGTCTGTGCTCTGATGTACAACAGGAAATAGAACAAGCAGTAAAAAGTAAATGAGAAAGTCAATCACAGATTTCACCAATATCTTGTATACCAGCTTGAAAATTTTAATTAGAATTAAGCTATCAAAGACATTGTACCTTTCAAGTCTATGACAGTTTAACAATGCTTAGCAGTGGTTTTATTAAATGAATGCTTCGGAGTTTTCAACATTAAATTCAATTTACTTCACATTAATGTTTACAAATACATTATTAACCATTTTTAAGTATTTCAAATTAACCAACTTAAGGTACAGACAGCTTGCTCTCAACTCTTCTGTGGTTACAGGAACACTAAAAGAAGCCTACAACTTGCGTCCAAGTCTCTACCCAACAATCACTAAATCATCACTGGTGAACTCATATGTGGGAACTTCAAGATTGAGGGGCGCAGGCCCCTTCCTGATCCTGCCAGATGCATCATAGTGTGACCCATGGCAAGGGCAGTAATAACCACCAAAATCTCCTGCATTTGCAATGGGTACACAACCAAGATGAGTACAAACACCAATCAGGATAACCCACTCAGGTTTCTTGACTCGTTCTAAATCATGCTGTGGGTCCCTCAGCTGGGACACTTCAACCGCAGCTTCTTGTTCAATTTCCTTCTGGGTTCTATGACGCACAAATAGGGGTTTGCCTCTCCACTTGAAAGCCATGTTCTTGCCTTCCGGAATATCAGACAACTTGATTTCAATTTTCGACATGGCCAGTACATCGGCAGAAGCACTCATGCTGGAAACAAACTGGGTGACAACATTCTTAGCAGCATACGCAACGCCCACAGTAGCTGTTGCAGTTACCAAATAAGAGAAGCCTTTTCTAGCCTCACTGCTCTCTTTTGAAGACTTCGTGCTATCTAAAACTTCGGTGCGGCGATAGTCGGAAAAGTCCGGCACTCTGACATCTGTATGGGAATAACGAACAGATGCAGGGACTGCAAAACAACAGAAGGTTAGAAAACAGTTAGATGAGAGCCCTGCCAGGGGCCTATCAGGTAATAGACTTAACCAATTCACAAGCAAAAAACCTAACTCTAAAAATACAAAACATACTAGTATCAGAAATGTTGGAACTGGCAGTGTTAGCATATAAAATACTACAAATAAGATGTAGTTAATCTCTCACACTGGTATGAAATTATAGTATAATACTTATAATTTGAACTCCTTGTGGCTATACACATCTAATTCTGAACTCCTAACATCTTAGAGCACTGAATTAAAAGTTAAATAGCACAATAAATAGCAATACTGCAGTTTCTACAACTGCTAATGCCTATGATACAACTGTACTAAGTATTTCTAATATTCTCTGTATAAGAGACCCCCCAAATTTCATCCACTCTACTTGGCAAGCTGTGTGATCATCTTAAGGCAAATGTTCAATCCTATATTCCTAATTATGTGATCTCTGAAAAAAAACTGCAAAAAAATAAGTTCTGTATCATTTTTTGCTTTAAAATTAAAAAAAAAATCACAAATATTTTTGAAATGAAAAGAATATTCCATGTTTTTTCAATATGTTTTGCAGCTTAAAATTTAAGGATTTCTATTTTAGACTTTAGTATTACTTTATTTTCAAGTAAAATCACTCATGGACAGAAAAGGACATCTACAATAAAATAGTGGAGCTCTCAGCATGAAATCTAAAAATAATAATTATTATTTCAAATTAGCCAGGAAGGGGAAAAAGTTCCTATATTGCCTTCTTCAGCAATGGGCAGTACCTTCCATCAAAGAAAGATATTATCTTTCATTTTCATTTCCTTTTGTGAGTCTCTCAAGTAGCCTACTTTCACTGCAGGCTATAAAATGGGCCAAATGTTTATATCAAGTGAAGGTTAAAGCAGGTAAGCCCTACATAGTAATTGAGGGCAAGTATTTAAAAACAAGTTATGTCCTCTCATACTATTTATAAATTTATCATCAAAAAAGCCAATTTATTATCACTTTTTTGTATATTTCAGGATGTAAATCTCTTTTCAAATGACTTATGTGTTTTGGAACATATGCCATAAAGTTTCCTTTGTAGAAGAGAGGACATTATAAGTTGTTTGTTTTTGGAATATAACACTATACGTGCTAATGGATAAAAACACTAAACAGAATGAATGTCACTCTCACTCAGATCTTCAGTATCTGCTCCTCTATCACAGGCTACACACATTTTACTGGGCTATATCAAGAACCATCTAAGAGAATGATGGCAAACCCTTTAGAGCTTTCAATAATACCAACACCTCCCTGTGGTGCATATGACACAGATTTAAAATCTAAATTCAACTGCCATGTTGCAAAAACCATTAAGTAATTTTTATGTAAGATAAGACCATTTACATAACGTCTGAGATTTAGAACCCAAGATGCTAACTAAATTCTAATCTAAAGCAAGATCTGTATTTATGGAAATATAACCTAGAAAGAGATGATCTGAGACATTTTAAACATTTTGGAGATTTTAAGCTAATCTCTGATACGCTTTGAAGAGATGCTACCATAATGCAAACTTCTTTCCCAATGCAAAAATCTGTTCCAAATTTTCCCATACTATCACTAACCATACCATCAGAAAAGAGATTAAGGTGAATCTGAAGACACGATTCAGATTTTTGCCCTTTTTTCTCTAGCTCTACATTATTCACCTGACTGTAGAAAGTATCGCTATAAGGTAGGTAGGTAGTTGTTTTTTTGTTTTGTTTTGTTTTGTTTTGTTTTTTAACAAATTCTTTAGTTGGGCCTGGCAGGATGGCTCAGTGGTCTAAAGCGCCTGCTTAGGAAAGCTTGGGCAGCTGCAGGGACCACCGCTGGATCCCCAGCACCACACGCTGCGCCAGCCCTGCCCTCAGGGCAGGCTGAGCCCACCATAAAAATAAATAAACAAACAAACAAAAGTTCTGAAATAAGAAAAGAAAGAAAGAAACTCTTTAGTCATGTAATAAGCTCTAGATACTTTTTACCTTCACTAAAATTTCTTTTTTCTCTCTCCAGTTCCCAAAATAGGCTTGGAATACAGTAAGTAATCCAAAACTCTGATGTTCCTCAATACTCACAAACATTTTGGACCAACTATAAACTCTGAGGTGGTGGACACACTAAAACAAAAGCTATAATTCTATGCCCTCAGGCCCAAGGTCATAACCCAACAAACACAAAATAAAGTGGACAATGTTCTAGACTATAAAGACATGGAACAAATATAAAACTTTTTTGCTCCAATCCTAAATTGAGACTGAAAGGATGGAAATAAAACTGAATGGGAGGAACTTTAAAAGATCAGACAAGCTAGACATGGTAGCAAAAGTCTATTGTCTGAGCTGCCCTAGAAGCAGAAGTAGAACAATCATCAGGTAGACTAGCCTGGAAAGCATACTGAGGCCTCATTAGAGGAAAAAAAAAAAAAAAAAATGCTGAGGAAAAAGTGTCCAAGGATCACAAATCCAAATAACAATGAAGCCAAGCAAGTTACAGAAAATAACAAGTAACTTGGTGTGGACTGCACCTGTGTCTAACCAGACAACTATGGGAGGAATATAAAGCACACTGCGGACTCCACCCATGTGGAAAACAGGGTCCATTGCTGCCAGATTCCAGTATCTCAAGACTCCAAAAGTGTCCTCAGTATTTTTTTAAATAATAAGTGCCATTTCACAATTTCCTACTCAGAAAAAATGAGAAATAAACAGCACAGAAGATAAGCATAGATCTTCTGACAGAGGATGTAATACAAGTTAGTGGGAAAAGCCGAATGCCCAGAGGTTCAGTCTGGTCGTATCCAATCCACTTCATGTATCCCTGCTCTGGTCATTTTCTCTTACAGTCTGTCTTTCTGCTTCTCGTCCACATCTGCCTTCTCTGGAGGATTACACTCTGTTGTAAAAGGCCTTTGACCAAGTGCCTGAACACACTGCTCACCCTCTACACCTTAAGTGACTTAAGTTGTGTGTTACTGTTTGGGGAACTGTGGGAACCGATGAAGGGAAAAGACTAAAGGAACTAGTAGTGTTGAAGTGAGTAGTAACACTTCATACTTCTTGAGTATTTATTATAACAAAACTTATTCGTGTAAGCTTCATGACAACCCTAGCAAATTCGTAGAAGCACAAATTATTTCGCAGATGAGGAACATTTACAAACTTGTTCAAGGTCAAACTACCTGTAAACAACAATACCCCTGTCAGACTCCGCTGCCAGCAAGGAGCCACCTGAATCTTGACGTTACGCTTAACCAGGTACAAAGTTTAGCCAGCAGACGCGGGCTCAGGCCGGCGCCAACGCTGGAAATCTCTAAGAGGCCAGGAGGCCAGCACGGGAGCGTCAAGCCAGCGCGCCCCGTTCAGCGCGTCCCCAACGCGGCGCAGCGCTGCTCCAGGCCGCCCCGTCTATAAATTAATCCTCCCAAACACGGATGCCCTCCTCGGCTGCTCTCCGGGTCTAGGCCGGAGGGAGAGGGAAAAGGGACTCCCCTCTGCCCGGCTCACCATTGAGGCTCACGGAGGCGACCAGAGGCCGTCCCACGGCCTGGCCACTCAGGGACTCCCGGCAAAGGAAAGGTCGCTTCACGTCCAGCACCAGCGGCTCCGGGGTGGCGGGCACCGAGGCCTGTACCAATGGCCGCAGCGCGCCCACCACCCCGCGGGACGTGGCCGAGAGGACGGGCGCGAACGGGCCCGAGCGAGCGGCGACCGACAACATGGCGACAACTGCTCCAGAGGCCGAGCCGGTTACAGGGATGACCTTCCGCCCGCGTCGCAGATTCAAGGAGGCGCAGGACTTGTGACGTCAGCGCGACGACCGCGGCGGAGCCCGGGGGGGCGGAGTCAGTCCGGAAAGGCGCGTGTGGGGGCGGGACCTATGGAGAGGCGGTGGGAAGGGGCGGGGCTTGGCGCTCGATCTTTCTATCCACGCTTCCTCCTGCTCTGTGACTGTTTTTGAGTTGGTTCGCAAGAAGAAGGCTGAGAGATACATGCTGTGGGCTGAGTTTGCGATTCTTTAAGCCAATAACCTTCACCTGTGGAGACCTAAAGATAATGAAAAGCCTAATAGTTTAAATTGGGGGAGTTCTCACACAAATGACCCAGAATATAGTAACTTCTATCAGATATTTTTTAGCGCATAATGGCCATAAATATGTGTGTAAAGTTAATAATGATAATGATTTAAGTGTATTGAGTGTCTACTATGTATTGGATTTTGTGTTTCCCTGAATTCTTTCTCCTATAATTAAATTCCCTACAAAGAAGCTGCAGTTTTTTACCAACATTTTATCATTGAACATAGAGACTCTGTAGAGATCCTCTGCCAGGGTCAGAGTGCTTCTAACAGGGTTTCCCAAGGTGAGGCTTTAGGAGGTGGAGGACGAGAACACTTTCTGTCACATGGTGAGGAGGCTATTATTATTATTATTTACTTTCAGTCTTTATGGTAATGCCAATATGAAAGCCTGACTTCGGTGCAAATATAATTTCAGTTCATCTCCACCCTCACTAACCTCTCCCCTGAATTAGCCTGGAATTCAGAATAAGCCTTGAATTCAAGCAGACAACTTAATCCACAGATAATTTAATAATATTGTTTATTTGAGGTTACTTTTTAATCCAAGATGGCTATATTCTCATGAGATAGTCTATATTCTTGAGAGGTAGTTTCTTTTGTTCATTCTTTTAGGTAAATTGAAAAAATTATTTTGATTGTTAAGGAAATACAAATACAAGCAGTACAACAGCTTGGCGGAAGTGTGCTGTGGTATGGAAGTGGACCCCTGAAGTTTCTCAGTAGGACTCTGCCCTGCATACATTCTGACATGCTGGGCCTCAGTTTTCTCATGCGCAACATGGAGGCACTTTTGGTGGCACCTGTCCTGCAAAGTTACTGGATGAAGTAGCTGTGCTGGTATAAGCAAAGCACCTACAAGGAAATGGCAAATGAGGATTTGCTGGCATTGCTTTTACCTAAAACAGGACTGCAGGGGCTGGGGAGATAGCTCCGGGGACAAGTGCCTGCCTGGCAAGTGCAAGGTTGTGAGTTCAAACCCTGGTCTCTAAATAAATAAATACATAAATAAATACATAAATAAATAAAATCCAGGACCAATTCTGGAGCAACACCTCACTCCTCTGATCCCTGCTGACCCATTGCTGTTCCCCTTGAGCTTCACTACACACAGACCACTTTCTTTTTACTCTCTCGAGGGCAGGTGTGGGACTTGCTTGTAGACTCTGGGACTGTGTTATACTCTTAAGTCTATGAGCTGCTTCCTCAACAGGCACTCTGACTGGGCTTGTTACCCAGCTAGCACAAAGCTTGCCCCTAGCAACAACCAAAGGGAAAAACAGACACTTCCACAACAACGATACAAGCCCTGGACAGCTTGAGGACTCTACATGAAATTGTCCAATTCCTAACAGGCCTTAGAGGATAATAAGAGTAAATGAAAAATAAATAATCTTCACAAGGTCCACACAGTCTTGGAGTAAGGTGGGCAAAACAGAAGTTGTTATCTCTATGCTCTCTGGGTTCAATTCCAGCTGTTTTACTCACTCTCTGAATTGTAGCGCAGGTGACCTAAACTTTGTAGTGCCTCAGATGATGAAATAATAGTACCTACCCCCAAAGAGTTATTATAAAAATTAAATGGCTCAATAGATGTCAAATGTACAGAACTCTGCCTGGCATAAGTGAGTGCTATATAAATATCCACCACCACCACCGTCATCATCATCATAACTCCATTTTTAATGAACAAACTAAGGCAGAAGACAAATGCCGTACCCACAGACACACCATTGATAAGTAAAAGAATCTATTTGTTCTGGGATCTGGTCCGGTGTTGTAGCAGCTACAGTAACACTGTAGCTGAATATTTCTGCTTTGGTAGAAAGAAGGAGGTCAACAACTAGGGCCGCAGGGCTATTGGAAGTTAGATCTACAGAGGCTGATCTGACTTCCACTAGGTAGTTTTTGGCTTTGTTAATGAAAAAGATCATAGTGTTACCTTTTATGCTTTAGCTTACCCTTTCCTTAAACACGATATCTTGAAGGATCTGGATACAAACAACCTGGCTGACACACCAGCTCCAACCCTTACGAGGTGAGTGATCTAGGGCAATTCTGAGCTTCAGACTCCTCATCTATAAAACAGGAGAAAATGGGATTGATATGCAGATTATATAACACAAATGAAATACAGTGTTTGGTGTACAACCGGAACCTACTAAATGTTTGCTGATGTTTTTGTGAAGTAGAAGGACAAAATAGCAACTGGCTTGGTAGCATAAATAATTGGCAAGCTTCTTAGTAACCAGTAAATCTGAAAAGCAAAGTATTTGGGTGGACAAATGCACTGGGAGGTACAATATAAAGCCTTTGCTTTAACCAATAAATGATTTATTTCAATCAAATATCAGGGCTCATAGATTGGACAGCCATTCTCTCCCCTGTTAGTTCCACTAGAGACCTATTGAACAAGTATACATGGTGCCATAGACCTTGGAATTATTTATTGACTTTTGCAGGTTGTGGGTCATCCACACAGACACTGATACACAGACGAATACTTGCCCCATGCCCTCCCCAGATGCCCATGTCCTGTTCTCTGTAACCTGACAATGCTGCATGCTCCTTTGCTTAGCAAAGAGACTTCATGAATGTGATTAAAGCTTTTGAGAGAAGAAGGTTACCCAGACTTGTTCAAGTGACCCAGTATAATCACAGGGTTCTTATAAGAGAAAAGAAGGGGGAAGGAGGAGGCCTGAGTTGATAGATGCAGGTGGTTGACAGAGGCTGGGAAAGGCAAGGAAACTGTTCTTGTTATAAACTCTTCAGAAGAAATGCCACCCTGAAAACTAGTTTTAGACTTCTGACCATGAGTCATAAAATAATGTTATGTTGGTTTAAGCTACTAACTTTATTGCGGTGTAATAGGAAATCACATAGGCACATGCACAGGTACACACACACACACATCACACATCTTTTCTTTAAAACTTGAAAGATGTGACCACACATGTGGCCTGTGTTCGGGGCTATTAGCCAGAGCAGGCACTTGCTTGCTGGTTTGAGTCATTCCTCCACTGCGTCCACTCCATCAGGTGCACAACCTGCCTATCCACTGAGGCCCCTGACTAAAGGACTCAGGTTTCCAGAATTTTATGACAAAGTTTGACCCATTGCTAAAAGTAGCAGTGGAATAAGAGTGGCATTCTGGGATGCTTCCTGTTCCCTGCCCTCTTGATGCTCCCATCTGGGAAATAGCTTATGTAGGGGTTGGAGTAGAGAAGAACATTGTCCTCTTGTTTATAATGTGGCAATTATGCCCAGGATTCGGGTGACGTGATCCACCTCAGGGACCATGCCTCCCCTGCCACATGCAGCTCACCTTGTGCCTACACAGAAGGGCAGCCGCCACTCTGCAGAAGGGGCCCCATGCCTGTGCCTGTTTCCACCCCATTACCTAGGGAAATTCCTGGCTTCTCATCTCCAGCTCCAGCCATTGTGACAGCTTCAGGCTCTCCCGTCAGCAGGCGTCCCTTGCTTGAGCGGTGAGACATGAAGACAAGCAGCCGCTTGAGAACTGCACAGACTGTCCCCAATTTAAGCCATTTAAAATGCATTTGTGTTCCATAAAACTCATTTCTGTAATCCTGTGCCCCTACCTCTTTGAAAGATAGTAACCCTAGGGAGGAGAACAAATTAGCCAGAGAGGAGAAGTTCAGACATGCTAATATTTTAATCGCTCCTTTCTTTAACACATTAGTCACATTCATTAAGTATGATTAATTTGCAGGCTTTGTTGAGAATCATATCAGTTTCCCTATCAGCCACACATCCATCTCTTGCCAAGCAAGTTGCAGCCATGGCACCGAAAATCTCCACTTTTTACACCTGGATTGTATTATATGCCCCTTGAAAAATTTGTCGAGTTAATTGAACCTATTTATATAAAACATTTGCTAAGGGCCTGCGTTTCTGAGTCAGGATGCTTCGGTGCGATCCAAGCTCCTTTTGCTGTCTGACTTGTTGGGGGAAGTTACTGAAGCCTTCCGGGCCTTAGTGTTCCCATTTCAGAATTCATTCATTCAAAAGACATTTGTTCAATGATTACTGTATGCAATGTTATCTCTCTATTGCTGGAAATACAGTGGGACATATAGCAGACAAATATGTTTGGGCTTGAGAACTTTGTATTTTAGGGGAGTAAAATAGACAACAAATAAATAGAATAGGTAAGATAGTGGTATAATCTATGAAGAAAAGAAAGCAAGATGACAGAGTCCTGGGCTAGTGGTAGAGGGTGTTTCTGCTCAAAGGGAAATCAAAGATCACCCGTGCAAACACATTCCCATTTTGCAGGTGAAAATATACCTCAGAAGTGCGCTTTGTGGGTCCATTCATCAAATGAGTGTTGAGCATCTACTCAATGCCAGGCTCTGGCTAGAGGCCAGGCACTCAGTATTTGCTTCTCTTGAGGCACTAGTATTTGCTCACTACACTGTGCTGTGGCTTTCTTTCTCTGGGTAGGAGGGCCAGGGGAACAGGCAAGGTGCTGCCCTACAGCCATCTGTCTGCTTCCAGCTCCGTGATGACTCTGGAAGTGCAGAATGGAAAGTGAGTCCCCACGCTGCCAGGTGGAGGCACTGGGAATGTGATCCTCTCTCTCCTCCAGAAGGTCATCGGTTCTGCATCTCATTGGGGCTTTCATGCCACCCAGTGCTTCCCTACCTCCCACCCTCAGAGTGGACATGTCCTGAGAGAGATGGGTCTAAGGCAAGCTGCTCTGCTGGAGAATTAGACATCTTCAGTATGGATGGGAGGGTGGGAGACAGGGCTAAGTTGAAGGAGTACTCCTCTGGTAAACCTTGCATAACTCGTGGAAGATAAAGAATGTGTTTATGCAATAGTGATGCAATCTATGGAAAAAAGAAGACGAAGGTAAGAGAGAGGGTTGGGCTGGTGGTTGAGGGTGTTACTCTTCAAAAGGAACTCAGAGATCGTGACTTCAACCATATCTCCATTTTACAGTTGACGAAGAAAGAATGACTTCTGAATCTTCCCCTCCACTATCCAAATGGACTTCATATACCTATTCATCTTAGATTGAGCTAACAATTATTAACAGCTTTTCCTGTCCATCAAGTGAAGCTAGGATTCTGAGACTCTAAGGCCTGCATCCCACTTTTCCAGAGAGTAACTCAGCAGACTGCCTTCCGTGTGACAAGCAGCAGGCTCCCTAAGTCTCTAGGATATCCTCAGACAGACTTAGTGTTTTAGTCTATTTCTATTACTGGAATAAAATGCTAGAGATTGGATACTTTATAAAATAAAAAATTTCATTCAGCTCACATTTTTTGGAGAGTGAAAGGCTAACCTTGGGCAGCCTCACCTAGTGAAGGCCTCCTCCATGTCATGGCAGTTGATGTCACAGAGAGGGAATGCACAGAGAGAAGGGCCAGTGGCAAGTGCAGAAGAGGCCTGAAGGGTGATGCTGGCCTTTACTATAACTCACTCTTCTGGATACTAATCTAATCCTAAGAGGAGATTAATCATCATGACAAAACACATTACTCTCCCTTAAAAACTTAAGCATCTCCCTTCAAGGACTGGGGAATTAAGCTGTAGCATGGATTATTTATTTATTTATTTATTTATTTATTTATTTATTGTCTTTTTGAGACAGGGTCTCGCTATGCAGTTCAGGCTGTCCTTAAGCTCACTTTTGTAGCCCAGGCTGGTCTCTAACTTGCAGTGATCCTCCTGCCTCAGCCTCCCAAGTGCTGGGATTACAGGCATGCGCCACCACACCCGGCTGTAGCATGGATTTTGGTGCAAAAAAAAAAAAAAAAAACATTCAAACTAACTCCTGGGGAGCCTGGAGGTGAGGGATAGAAGCAGAAGCAGGCTCAGGCCTACCCACCACATAAATAAAATCTGCTCAATGTAGCTACAAGTCATAATTTCTCTCTCAAAATCATGCTCAAAAATGCTTTTTTAAAAGCAAAGTTAAAGCTTCAGGTGTCCAGCATTGCTGCTGGAGTAATAAATTCATGGATTAATTAAGAAATTTTACTTGTACTTAGTTCCAAATTAATAGACATGGGAAAGTAGATGGTGATGTGCTTTGCGTATTTTGACATATAATGAAGGCAGTACTCGTTTGTTCGTCCAAATACTCTTTCATTCCTGAATCTTGAGACCACTTTTCTCAGCATACTAAGAATAAATTGAGTTGGAAAATCTCCATGAAAAAAGAAATTAAAGATAAAATATAATTTTTAGAAACCACTTGAGTTCGCTCATTTACTTGCTCCATAAGCACACTCGCTTATTTGTCTCACAGTGTTCTTTCACAAAGAAGGAACTTTTTGTGGCAGGCCGAGGCACACAACAGCCAGACCCTCAGTGTCTTAAAACAAGCCCAAGCTGAATGAAAACTGCCTTCTTAAGCAAAGCAATGGTAATTAAACCAGAAGTCCTATAACAAGATGTGCTGGTTAATAAATTATTTGATTACCAGATATAGTAAGTATACCTGTAATCAATACAATTGCCTAAAAGCTCTGAATTAGAAATTGTGCAATAAAAAACAATTGAGAGGTATTAGGAATTGGTAGGTTTAATTACAGGGAATGACTAATTGATCATTCAAAGAATATTGATCAACATCTTATTTAATTTGTTGCAATTAAATTTGTCAAATTTGGGTCTGAATAACTGATGATGTGCCCTATTAAGGCTAGAACTGGAAGGGATGTGAATGATGAAAGATCCAAATCTAGAGCTATGAATCTAATGTTTCTGCACACAAGCCCTGTGTATAGCCTAACTAGCATTTCAAGAAATGGAGTATAATGAATGGGGCACAGGGACATCTGTGGTATAGCAGCTTTACCTGTGGGCTCTGTGTTGGTTGCTTTCTCTCTTGCTTGGAATGCTAATGGTTGACCCCTGTGTGAAATTGATGGTAGGGAAAGGGTGGAAGTTGATAGAGATCGTGGTCATGCTCGTGCCTAAGCATGTGGTCCCCCTTTGCTAAAATGATTATGTACTAGATCACACTGACTACTTGAAATAAAGCTGACTTACTTCAGGGGTTCTTGGCTCACGGGGGGATGAGTCTCAGTGAGTCCTCTGAGCTACCCTCATCGGCTCTTCTCGTCGTTCCTTTCGGCACCAACACATAACACGCAACACCTATGCATTCCTATTCCCACCCCCAGAGACCCTGAAACTTGCCTGCAGAACCCTCGAACTCCTCCTTACTAAACTCTTGGTTTAAGTGGAATGCTAGCTCCGTGTCCCTCTGGAAACCTGATGGACTCAGGCAGACCTGGAAAAGTGTCCAGCCACCTGCCTTTTATTTCCTTTTTGTTCAATATTCTTAGATGCAAAAGGAGGCTTGTAGGAATGCATAGTATCGTGATTTGGAAGAGAGAATGAAAATGTGATATGTCTCGAACAACGCTCGGTGTGCTCTGATTAGTATTTTCCTACAACTACTATCGCCAGCCTGCCTCCTCTCAATGCTTGTAGGATGTAGGGTCAATGGCCTTAATTTACATTTCAGTATCCTATCCTACATTCTTCCCTGCAACCATCTCTGCTAAAGGAGCTCTGTAGGGTGAGAACACAGCCTTGTAACCTTTTATTTCCTGCATAGAAGTATTGTTCTGTCCACATTTGAATAAGAATGGCTGAATTTCTTCTACTAAATCTATGATGACATTTTACGCACAGAGATGGAACCCAAGAAATTCATACTGCTTGCAGAGAAGTTTACAAATGCTTATGCGTCTCTGAGCTTCCAGAGACAGACAAAGTAGTGTCACCAGTGAAACCTCTGATTAGTCTCAGAATCTGGTGGGAGGAGCAGCCCTAGGTGCCCTGGGGTGAGGAACAACAGGGAGAGGGTAAAAGCAAAAGCGCATGGCAACATGGGGCAGAACGCAGATGCGGGGACCTGTCGCTGATCCCAGTGGAGTAAGCCTGCCTCCGACCTAACGATGTACCTGTGGAGGAAGGCATTTATTCCGCAGCAGCTCCTACAAGAGATGTTACTCTAACTTCACCTAGAAGAGGTAGGAAATCTAGTTAGAAGTCAGGTATGAATGTCTGAAGATTCCAGAAATCAAATCTTATCTACCCTCTCAGATGAGCTCTTGTATGGGATTGTTGAGCCCAAATTCCTGTTTCCTATAGCTCTGTTTCATCATGACACCAACTAGCCAGACTTCTTCCCTTTTTTTGTGGAATGAAAACCCAGATCTAACAGAATATGATCTGACTCGTGGAAATACAAGAATTAAGAAGCTGCAGGAGCCCTGCACTTGAGGCAAGGTAGACAGAGTGCGGAGACAGCAGATTTGTCCCTCGAGTAAGAGCTGCTCTCTTGCTGGGCTAGGAGCCCTGCCCCCAAGTCCTGCTATCTTCAATTTACACTCATGGCTATCTTAGTTGTAGTTGCAGAAATGTGTTCAAAGTAAATGAGTAGTCAAGCTCATGAATATGAATTTTCAAGGATGTGCATTACGGTGGTTACAATAATGAAAATTTACCTCTGGACCTACTGTCCACTGTGTGGAGATTGGTTAGATTGCAGTGCATTCATAAATGACTTTGTCATCTTTTAAACTTAACACTATAGATCTAAATTTAATGATAATAAAGTAAATTACATTCAGTGTTTTTACTGAGAAAAGCACCTTAGAAGAGCTAGGATATATAACATACATGTATCTTAAGATACATTCTGAAATCTCAAGACTTTATCAACTATATTTGTGTATGCCAGCAAATGAATGCTTACAAAAAAGATTTTATTGCAATGCAAATGAAATGTTAACAATGATTATCTTTGAGCAAATATTATTACATTATTAACAGTTTTATACTTTTTCTTCTTGTATATTTTTCCATATTGTCTGCTGATTTAATGTTGAGCTTATGCTATCTTTGCCATTAAACTATAAAAAAGTAAACATCCATTTGAGAAATACAGACAAGGAAAGTCTCACTTGCTTGTGCTTCAGAAATATGGGAAAGACAGGCTAGGAAGCATGCTTCCATGGTTGTGGCCTGGCATTCAGAGAGGAAAGTGACTGGGGACTCTAGTCCTGCTTCGCCACCTGCCCACGTGGCTGGCCTTTTTGCTCTCGCCTCTTGTCTCATGGTTCTCCCACGTTCCTGGGTACATCCTGTTCTACAGCGCCAAACTCCCTCCGGCCACCGGATTCCCACACCAGCTGTGCACCTGCCCCCTCCATACCCTAGCGGCTCACACAGATGGGTCCCTTTCATCCAGTGGGCCTTAGGTTGAATTCCACTTCACCTTTCATACCTTTGAGCCTTCCATTAATACTCAGGTTTAACTTATCTCACCTTTCACACTCCTCATCACTGTCGATCACACCATCCATTTACTTATTTGGAACATTTTTTTTGCTGTATGAATTAATGACGCTTCTTTCTTTGCATACTCACTCAGAGCAACTCACAGCATCTGCTGTAGCCATATAAAAAAATCTAAGCATAAACATCTGCCCACCTCCATGAAGTCCGAAATAAAAATACCACTGTGGTTAAGTAGAAGAAGCTCTGACAGACGTCTATATTTCCATGGCTTCTCTACTTACCCCAGAGCCCCCACAACAATGAAGTCCATCCTGTGCTTGTGCTCAGTAAATACTTGGATAGGTAATAAATGAAACTTAGGGAAGGAATATTTCCAAGCCCCTGGCCAGCAAAGCAGTAGCAAGGGAGTGAGAGTGAAAAAAAAAAAAGCTTCAGGTAAGTGGCAGGCCCAGAACTACGCATAGGGATGCCTGGAACATTCTAGCCCGACAGCACTTGCCATGACCAATGGCTTCCTACCCCAGTAATGAAAACTACTTTCTAAACTTGGGAAATTACAACCTGCTAACTTATGAAGCAAAGCTATTTTTAAAACATGAAGGGAAAAAATAATCCATTCTCAGGAAACACCACTACATCCATTCTCAGGAAACACCACTACATTAACTTGAGCCCAGCACAATGTTATTTTTTATGATCAAGTTATCAATTATTGAATACATAAGTTTCAAACGGAAGTGTTGGCATAATAATCATATCTATGGCGCCATGAATAACCAACAATAGCCATTACTATTTTATATTCCACGAATGCTTGCTTTTTAGAAGATTCAACTTGCTCAGTGTTTTCTTTTAACATGGGTTAAGGTAATTCAGATGAACATAAATGACCAGCATCAATGCAGTGGCATTATGAACCAATTAGCTACAATCCACCATAACAAATTGGGAAAACTCAACTGCACTTTCCGTCTCTTTTATATATAACCAATTCTTGCTACATTACACCTTTTCAGATTTTAAGTGCCAAACATGCTTGCTTCTTTAAAAGGTTAATTATCCAGGGCAGGTTTATGGAGCCTTATCTAAAGGGCACACATTCTACTTCTTTGGCATCTTGGATTTATGTATTTACAAATGGTGAGAAGTTAGCCAATCAGATCTCCTTCCCTTCTCGGGGTTCTCTCGGTACTGTGGATCTCACTTGGTCAACGCATATCCATTTTGGACTGTGGCAGAGTAGAAACACCCAGCTCCTTGTTTTAAATGCATGTGAGTGCAGCGTGACCGGGTGAGTGAAACAGACCAAATCTATCCCCAACTCTACAACATCTGGGGAAGAGCACATCAAATCTGGTCCAGGACCACGATGTCTTCAGCCCATACAATGTTAGCAGGGAAAGGAACTGTCAGCCAATACCTTGTGGAAGTTTCTCACAAACAGATGTACCTGTGATGACACTTCTGGTTTATCTTGAGAAAGCAGAAAGGCCCACAGTGTTGGCTACATTGCCAGAGGGCAACAAGGGCCTGCATGAATCCCCCTCTTTATCTAGGGTCTGAGTCTCACAGCTTCTCCACTGTTCCTGCAAGTGCTCCTTGTCCTTCAGAACCAAAAGTCCAGTGCAGGTTGCCATTCACCATCTGATCTTGGGTCTACTCAAAACATTTGTGCTGCCTGTGTGGCCCTTGTACCAGTAGGACATGATATGAGAGGCAAGGCTACATCTGTGCCTCCATGCGACCAGGCATCAGAGCATTACACAATCCAGGGAAGGCAGGCCTCCAGCACTCAATCCATCTTTCACAGAAGATATGCAAGCTAACCACTGTAGAAGAATGGCACTTCAGCTTAAGGCAGACAGTGCAGAAAACAAACAGGAGATGAGGTAGAGTCTCGGGGTTGGGAGCGAGGGCTGCTTCTACTGGCTGCTCAGTGAGCTTCCTCATCATGAGAGCAGAATGAGATAGCATAGAAACAGCAGGGTATGTGTTGAAGGCATGTTCAGAGATCCTGGGGTGAGGGTAAGTTTGGCTGTCCAACAGGGCCAGGGTGGAGGACAAGCCAGTGTAAGGCGACAGGTGAACAATGTCCTAGTTGGCAGAGTGCTGTCTTATCTTAATTTCCTCCAAGGCAAGATCCTAGGCAAACGTTTGTGTGCAGGAACTTGACTTGGGGATGTAATCTCAGAGGAGTGAACTGAAAGAAAAAGGTACAAAGCTAGAAAGGAAGAAAAGTCAGTGTAAGGATGCCTTATTGGGCAGGTTGTGGGTGTGAGGAGTATGCTCAGTCCTCCTGAGAGGTTCTAAGTAGGCTTTTCTTTTCTTTTTTTTTTTTTTTTTTTTTGAAGAATAAAATTTTTATTCTATGCAAAGTAAACCAATATGCATACATATTGGTACATAATTGTACTTTAGGAAAATGATGAGAAAAGGGGTTTTAAATCTCTCCACCTATTTTATGAAAAGTTATTACTGGACAATCACTTGCATATACAACCAGCAATCCTGAACACTATGATTTATACCTAAGAATTAGGATTTACCTAAAAGCCAGGCTCTTTTCTACTGAGATAGGGTCTCCCTTTGCATTCCACACTGGCCTCAAACCCGCTGTGTGGCCCAGGCTGGCCCCAAGCTGGCGTCAGTTCTGCCTCAGCCTCCTACGTGCCAGATGCTAACTTGCACCCCCACACGGGGCTCTGGGTCCACTGTATCTCACGGAACACTGTGGCTCCCATGGTTTGTGGCTGTTTTGGAAAGAAACTCCTGCCTCTATCATATAAGAAACAAGAATACTATTTTCTTAATTGTCTTCCAGTGTAAAAAGTTTCACAGACTGATTTATCTTATTAAAGGTAAATGACTCACTGCTACATTTGTTTGAGTTATTCTGATCCCAGTACGTCTTAAATACAAAATAAAATTCTGCATGAACTTTCATCTGTTTGAGTTTTCAAACTACTACCACAGAATATCTTCAGGAGGCAGCAGTCCAGGGGACAAAGAAAGAATAATCGAACACAAATGTTTGCCAGCATTATTCTTGCTCATGGTACAACGCTGTCCGACACTGAGGCCTAACTGGTTCCTGTGCCTCTCCACTGGCAGCACCTGCAGTCTTCTCTTCCCTTCGTCCTCCTGTCGTGGAGCTAGGTCTTGAGACACATGACATCACTTCACCCAACTTCAATCATCTGTTCTTCCCAAGATTTGATTTATATAATAACGGACTCTATCATCATGGGCAAGTTGTTCATATACTTGCTTCTGAGAATCAGATATATTTTTCCAGTTTTCATGTGCAGACTTCCACTTATCCTGTATCGTAGCACCTGCACAGGACTGAACATACTCAGCCAGAAAAATGTTATAAGCTATGTGAGCTTTTTTTGGTTTTCCAAGCATTGATAACTCTTTCTTTCGTATTACTTCTTTCCTCTTTAAACATTTTTGTGTTTTATTCTCTGCCAAAGATGCTCTCTGAGCTGGAGTCAGTGCTTCGTGAATTCTCTTCATCTCTTCTTGGTAGGCCTTCAACTCTACCTTGTAAGCTTCTTCATATGCTTTTTTTCTCTGCATCAGGAAGTTCTTTGCATTCCTCTGCAATTCTTTTCATTATTGCTGTAACTTTTATATCTGGATTCTGAGCTTTAATTACGTTCATCTTTTCTTAAGCAAATCGAATGTATGAATTCAAAGGTTTCTTTGGATGTTCATTCAAGGTGGATGAAAACCATTTCAGAACATACATAAAACTGAAGGGTGAGGGCAGTCTACTGCTACAGCCTGCGCACAGCTCTGCCCTGGACCTCCCCAGGGTGCTCAGCACACCCCACGCGCCCCTGAGGAGCACCATCGCCCCGGCGGGCCATGCAGGGCGAGGCTCAGCCGAGGCAAGGACCACGTGCGCCTGCGAGCTCCCCTTCTGGACCTGTTATCAGGCCCGCCACTCGCAAGCCCCTGAGTAGGCTTTTCTAATGAGCCTCAGAGCCATCAGTGTGAGGGATAAGCATGGAAAGCAGTTGTTTGTGGGCTCCATCTTCCCCCTTAGGTCAAGGATGATACTGCAGATATTACCTTGGAAGTGTTAGATTTAATTTGCATAACTGTAGAACAGGTTCTTAGGTGGCTTCAGCACAGGGATGGAGGCATTGGAGGGCGGGAGCGAGAGGTGAGGTTGGACCAGGCACTGTCAGATTACATCAATGTAGTGCTGCAGAGCCAGCCAGCATGGGACTCCTCTACACCTAGAGGCCAGCTGGGAAGATGTAACACAGTGCAAAGAAGGGTCTGATAGAGGCACAGAACAATGGAAGCCCCTCCTCAGCCCACCCAGCCCCATTGTCTTTCACCTGTATGCATCCGTCTTCTCTCCTGCTGGTAAAGAGATGGATTCTTGTTCTTCTCAGCAGGGCCTCTTTCCCCCTCACCTTCTCCCTCCTGCATCCTCAGTGCCTCCTTGTCTTCACTCAGGCCACCCGCCTAAAAAGATGTCCCCAGTAAGCTGTCTTAACCAACTTCCCTGCTGCTTTGTCTGTCTTCATGTATGGCTTCCATCTCTCTTATTGAAAGGTCGTGGTGGTTTGGAGAACATTTAATGAAAACGACACTGACATTCATTCTTTTGGCTCTCTGAAAACCCACTGATTGTAACTCCCAATGAGTTATCCTGAAGAAGAAGGAAAAAAAAAACTTAGGTAGATGAAGCTCTGCTAGATTATATGTCTCTCCCAACCTACTATATCTTTATGAATGAGCCTGGCTCTCCATACTCACAGGCAGGCCTTGGTGATTGGGCATAGCTTGTCAAAACCAGTACTTTGAAATCAATAACCATGTCAGCTGTAATTTATGTTGGCTTTTCTCCCTTCCTCTCTGAATAGCCTCATATTCAACTTAGATGGGAAATTCTCTAGCTTTAGAATTGAGAAAACCACAGATGACATCAGACTTCAGTTTATCCATGATCCCCCAGACCTGGCTGGACACCTAAATCTGCCCCTGTTCTCACTGGGCCAAGGAGGCGGCTGCCATTGGCCCTCGGAGAAGAGATTCCCAGTGGAGACAGAAGGAGATGTCAGGCGACAAGATGGAGATGAGGCACCATTCCTGGGAAGACACTCCGAGGGGCGTCACACAAGGGAGCTCACAAGGAAAGGGCAGTGGGATCCACAGGGACTGGGAAGACGCTGCTGGATGCGTCGCAGCCGCCAAGCCCTTTGCTTGCGCTGCCTCAGCACTGTCTGTCCTGTTTTCTTTTGTGCTTTCAGCCCAGCATAGAGGAAGTACTCAGTGTAGATGTTTGTCTACTGAATGATTAAAGGTAAGAGCAGAAGCTGAAGGCCGGGCCTCCCTTAAGAGGCTCTGAGGGATGCCACATCTCTCTGTGTATTGCGTGTGCTGAAACTGCCTGTACGTCTGTCTCTCCTAACCATGTACTCAAAGAATGTAAGGCGCTTCTAGCTAGAGCAGTCTTCTCTCTGGTTTCATAAAGCTCTGTGTGCTGGAATTGGCCCAAAGTTGGGAAATGAGTCACCGTGGGACCAGTGATAGAAGCTTTAAGGATAGGTATTCTGGCTGACTATGACATTGTTCCTCAAGGTTGACTGGCTCCAAGTACCCTGAGGACACTAAACTCTGCTGAGGCTCAAGTCCCTTATATAAAATGTCTGGTGTTTACATAGAAACTTCACACATCCTCCTCCATACTTTGCATCATTTCCACATTACTCACGGCACTTAAAACTCATTGAGAATCCTACTCAGATGGGTGTCTTACTGTATTGTTTAAGCAAAAAAACTGTTGTTTCAATACAGTCCCTTTTTCTGTGGTGCTGGGCCTCATGCACACTAGGCAAGTGCTCTAACTCTGAGCTATAATCCCAGCCCTTAAAACATGTTTGTATGCATAACGGGTTGAATCTATAGGTGTGGAACCATAGATACTAAGGGAACCGTATTCATTGTTTCTTGGCCACTCCTCACTGTTTCAAGTTGTGAGTGGAGGCCAGGATCCACAGTGGTGGGAACACTGGGTGGCTAGAACTCTCAGTGCCTGCCCCTGACATGTGTCACTGGATAGTCATTTGCACCAGTGCTAGGTAGTAGGGTAGCTTAGGCCAGGGCTGAGAAAATAAAGATAAATGGTAGAAAAGCAAGATGAATGTGGACTCCTCGTTATGTCATTGAGGTCAACATAATGAATCTCAATAGGTATTGAAATAAATAAATAAGCACAATAGAATAGCAAAGGGTGACCGCATCCCCTACAGTAAGTACTGATACTGTTTCACGAACTGTTCTTTTCATTTTATGTATGTACTGGGCCTCAAGGCAAAAAGTAGTTCGAGGTGCTCAACTTTGGGAAAAGACTATCAAGCGTCTGACGTGTTACACTCTACCCTCTTTTACCACACTGAGGTCCTCAGCAGCCCACCAGGCGGAAAGCAGACTTCATGAAGCTGGTGGAATGGGACTCCTTAAAAGTCAGGCCAGGCAGTCAGGGGACTCGGGTTGGAGTACTGCCGGCAGCAAGGTCACAGCCACCTGAGAGCAAAGGCCACATGCCCAGCCACAGGGATTTCCTGGAGCAGCTGCCCACAGAGCAGAGTGATCCTTGCCAGGCATGTGTGTATGGGGGGGTGGTAAAGAACTAAGGCAGAAATGATTGAAGGGAGGCCCAGGTAAGTCTGACACCTGGACCTTCTCTTCAATGACTGGTGACCCTGGACATCGCAGGAGGCATACAACCTCTCTTTCAGGCTTCCAGAGAGCACTGCTTACAAGAAATAACTACAAAAGGAATGAGGGAAACCTCAGAAACAACTTTGTGCTTTTTAGTAGAGGAAGAAGTCAAAAACTTACTTCAAAATCGACTCCAGGAGAACTGGCATTGTACCCGTCTTGTCTACCTCCAGCCCCCTAGCTTCTGAGACACTGCCTGCAACTGGTAGCTCAGTAAGTATGGGGTGGATGACATGGATGGATGCACGGAGGGAGGGCTGCACACACGCATAGATGGGCAGTGAAAGGACCATGGGGTGGGCCTGGACCCCACACTGACTTGCCAAGTCGGCCCACCCCCAAGATTAATTCTCCACTCAATGGCCAAAATCATCCTCTCTGTTATGGGGGCAATTGCTCTCTGTCAGATTCAACAGCTTACCTAGGTGCTATTAGAGGACTTTAGGGCACCTCCTTCTGGGCTTCATCCTTTCCTCCTTCCTTTCAGAACCATAATGCTAGAAGACTACAAATTCTTAGGATGCCCTCTGGATAGTCCAATCAGGCTTCTCTAGGAAGTTGTGTAAATGATGAATGTAACTGAACCCACGCTGAGTAGTAACTGTAGCTTTAGAACACATACAGAGAGAGAAAGAGACAGAGACAGAGAGACAAAGAGACAGATGGAGACAGAGAGACAGAGACAGAAAGACAGAGACATAGATATAGAGAGACAGAGACAGAGACAGATACAGAGACAGAGAGGAGGTGGGGAGGGAGAGAGGGAAATCTGGAGATCTGAAAGGAATCTTCCAGACTTATTCTGAATCCCTCCAGCATAGGCAGAGAGTCCAGTGGCTGACTACACAAGCACTATATCCAGAATTCCTGGACTCACTTCCTTTGTGACAGTAAAGATAGGCCTTAGGGACTCTGAGATCCTCTCCTCCCATTGTAAAAGTGAAAATAACATGAGACTTTCAACGCTGCTGTGAGGCTCAGGTGACCTGAATGAATGCTACCACTAGGTTGCAAAGGTATAATTGGAAATGAGGATTCACTGTGTCAGAGGGACAGCTTGATACAAATCATCTCCATGTGTAGTGGTGGGTCGACTGGGCCAAGTTGAGAAACTAAGAGCTTAACTAAATCATCTCAGCAATTCCATACCACAGGGTGTGGAGGCCACACGCTAGAGTGACTCATCACTTAAAAGACAATGAGGAAGGACCGAGGGTCCCAGACTTCACTGTAGGCACTTCAGTCTTCGCCATCAGCATGGACATCATCTCCTGGCTCTAGCACAGCCTCTCGGCTTCTGCTTTGGATCCTTCAACCTTCTTGTGTAGACTCATCAGCCTTCCATCACAGATTGGTCTCCTGATATGGACTTGCATGGAGCAGTGCTGTGGGCTCGACCTTGAACTGAATTCTTCCGTCTCCAATGTGCAGACGCCTTCTGCATGCTTCCTCGTCTAGTTCTGTGCTGCCTGTCGTAAGCCAATCTTGGAATTTCTTATACATTTGTACATCCTGTGTTATATCTGTACCTCTAATAAAACCCTGACCTCCACAGCATCTGATTGCCCTCTAACATAGTTCAGTGTTATCCTACCAGACACCCAGGAGACATGCTGCTCTGAGGTTTGCAGCGCCCTGGAGCATTGCGAGGGAGTGACAGGACACAGAGGTGTGAAGATTGCCCCTCTAGATGGCCAAGGGCTGGACCTGACAGCCACTAGGCAATACTGCCTTTTGAACCAAGGAAAGGAAGGGGTGAAGCTGGAGTGGTCCCAGGACGTAGGAGCTGGGAAGCTCTGCAGCAAGGTGCCCTGCTGGGGAACCAGCTGCGGCTTCTTTGTCCAGCACTCGCATAGGATCGGACCTGAGCTGTGCCCAGCCAAGGCGCCTGCCTTCGCCCCGACAGTAAGACTGAACACCTCGCTCCCTTGTCCTTCCTCTCTCACATCCTTCATGCTTTTCCTTCCTGTCTGTTTTCCTCAAAGGTAATTTACTCTTCTCTTTCAGCCATCATTGACTCAAAGTTCTCTTTTCCAATGAACTCTGAGGCTATGTTACCCCTGCAGCCTGAGTTGTTGACAATAGAAGAATAGTACCTTTGACTTAGGAGACCTTACCATCCCCTTACTATAGCTTATTATACCTTCCCAAAAGATGGGAGGCCAGGCATAGTGGTGCCCACCTCTAATCCCCTCACTCTGGAACACTGAGGAAGGAGGATATCAAGTTGGAGCCCAGCCTGGGCAAATTAGCAAGACCCTATCTCAAAAATAAAATAAGAAAAAGGGCTGGGAGTGGAGCTCAGTGCAAGGGCGCTGGGTTCAACTCTCAGTACCACAATCAAAACAAAACCTCAAATGACCATCCTTCATATATTCCATCCATAGAGGTTAAATAGGTTTTCTTGAAAATAAACTATATTAAAAAAATAAACTATATTGAAAAAAAATGGGAGAAGGCATTTACATTATAATTGCCTAGTCCAGGAAGTGAGAAATGACAATTTTGTTAGCCACCAGGCTAAGGGCTATCTGAATATGAACTGCTTTAACCCATGTAAGGGCTCTCTGGAGTTGCTGCTACAGCTGTCCTCAGGAAACAAGGCACAGAAATGGAAAGTGCCTATCATGGGGTCACAGTCAGAGGCTAAGCTAGGAGGCAGACTCGTAGACTCTAGTTCGAGAATCTTCTCTGCTACGGCCAGCAGGATAGCTAAGAGGACTAAGCACTTGCTTTGGCAAGCACAGGGACCAGGGTTCCATTCACAGTCCCACGTGCCACACTGGCCCTGCCCCAAGGGCACACTGAGGCTGAGGCCAAGTCTGGGTGTGGTGGCACATGCCTGTAATCTCAGGACTGAGGAGGCTTAAAGCAAGAGGATCACTATGAGTCTGAGTTGCGTAGTGGGACCCTGTACCAAATACATAAAATGGAAAATAAATAAATAAAAATCCTCTCTGCTGTATCATCAGTGCTACTGCCCTTCACACCACACAAAACAAGTTTCTGTACTAAAGCACCCCAGACATTCACAACACATCATGTTTCTTGGACCTCTCCCTGCAGTGGCTTATGAGCACCTTCAGGATGGTAACAGCGATTCATTTCTTCCCTCATTCCCAGAGGTTAGGTTCTGTCCTAGGATAAAGCTCAGGAGAGAATGGCTGAGTAATGAAAAGGATGAGTGGCTGTCTAGGCTCTTGGTGGTAGCATCAGTGTCCCCACTGAATTAAGACAGATCTTAAGGCTTTCTGGAATGCGTAAGACTTTGCATGCATCTGAGTGAGTCCCAGGACCACAGCTTCACCAAGAAGCAGCATGGAAAGGAAGAATCAGGCCCAAGAATCACTCCATTTCTCATAAGTTTCTGAGAATACTAAAGGCCAGTTCTTAAGAATCCCTACGTCTTCAGGACTAGGATGATCTACTGTATCTGCCTGAAAAACAGAGCTGCCAGAACCCTATGCCAAAATTGTCCCCACCTATGGGAGATCTGATCAAATTCTGGGCTTTAAACTTCCAACTTGGGTTCAGAACTTCTGACTTGGGTTCAGGTTAACTGCATTTGCTAACAGAAAAACTCAGCAAATGTCTTTTTTGAGACAGGGTTTCACTATGCAGTTTAGGCTGTCCTTGAGCTCGCTTTTGTAGGCCAGGCTGGTCTCAAACTCACACTGATCTTCCTGCCTCAGCCTTGTTTCATCCTTTGAAGAGAAGAAACTCTATGTCCTCCCACGAAGACCATGCAATGACAAAAAAAAAGGATAAATTCCCTGTCTTTCGTCCTCTTAGTTGGGCACATGATCTCATTCATATTGGCCATTCCCACTTTTCTAAATCACTTCTTGAAGGCCACATTTCATAATCTCACTGATTTGGGAATTAAGTTTCAGTGTGAATTTTGAAAGTAACAAAAATATGAAAACCATGGTATCCGCCAACATTCTCTTATTTAAACCCTGCTAGTAGAGACTCTTTGAACTTATGTTCAGTTCATTTGCAAAGCCCAGACAATTAGGCACAGAAGTTTAATTACATAGTGAATAAAACAAGAAAACCAGCAGTAAAGAAGTTCTGCA
Organism: Myocastor coypus; assembly: GCA_004027025.1. Lineage (NCBI taxonomy): Eukaryota > Metazoa > Chordata > Mammalia > Rodentia > Myocastoridae > Myocastor > Myocastor coypus. The sequence goes on from PVJA010014324.1 coordinate 37,110, forward strand.
GTTCATTGTTCTCAAACCTTGATGGAAAGCGAAGTAATTCTAGAAGGTTATCTAAAAACCCAGGAACTAGCCTGAGCATCAGTAGAAGACTAAGAGGTCACATGAACACTGCCATATCTAATAAAGACACAAACTTGAAAAAATAATTTAAGAGATAATTATTTTAAAATAGGGTCAAGCATGCAGGAAGACAAAACTTGAACTTTTTCCTCAAGAAGCTTCATGTCAAAGGTTTAAGTGCTATGAGTTTGTAGCTTGGATATCAGAAGTTGTTTTCCAGCCCCATGGCCATAGCTATGGGAAGTGGCAGTAGAAAATTAAAACACTAACAGTTAGAGGCTCTGGAGGTCAGAGTTCCCGTTTAGAAAATGTAAAGAGGGTAAGTATTGGAAGAGAATCCTAGCCAACAGTTCAATTACATAAGCACATGGGGAGCTCAGAAATACTGGGGGGGGGCAAGTAAAGCTCAGAAAAGAAGAAAGAGTTCACAGAAGAAAAAGATACCCAATGAAAATCTTCAAATGCGTTTTTTAATCAAGTGTGCACCACATCCATGCACATCTCAGGCAACATTACAGGTCTGAGGTGTTAGAGGTCAATGCCTAGGGCTTGCAAGACCTTGCACACTGCAGTGAAGGAGGATACCTAGAAACTATGAAACCACAAACAAGAGTCACCTGACCTCTGGTCAGTTTCCCCTTTATGATCATTAGTTAGCCCTCAAATTACACAGGCACAAGGGAGATCCTCAGGGCATAGGACAGAATGCCAGGGTATGAGAATGAAATGAATAGAGTTCATTCTGTGTATAGGTGCTGCACCCCACAGAGGAGTCAAAATTTACAGCTTGAACCCTGAGGAATGAAGGTCAACTTAAACATGAAACACAACAAATGCAGATTTACTAAAATTGGTTATCTAAAACACCCAGTTTTGATTTGGTTTTGTTTTTGGTGAGACCAGGAATCAAACTCAAGACCTTGCGCTTGCCAGGCAAGCACTTATTCCACTGAGCTATCTTTCCAGCCCCCAAAATATCCAGTTTTGGATTCAAAATTACAAGAAACAGAAAGCAAAGAGGAGAAAAAGTCAATAGACACTGACTCTGGACCTAGGTGTTGGATTCAGGACACAAAGGCTTTAGTAGCAGCTAGTGGGCATCCAAGAAAAAAAAGTAATGATCAGAGCTATGGGAACAATTTGAAAAGAAAATTCCAGGGCTGGCCAGATAGCTCAGCTGACTAAAACATTCACTTTGGCTGGCACAAGAACTGGGGTTCAATCCCTGGCGTGCAGTGCTGGCCCTGCCCCAGAGCATGCTGAGACAGTGACTGAGACTAGGTGTGGTGGGAAGAGCCTGTAATCCCAGTACTTGGGAGGCTGAAAACAGGAGGATCATGTCTAATCCATGTGGTGAGACCCTGAAGACTCTGTACTAAATACATAAAAAGGAAAAGATCACATTTTAAATTTCTTCTTTGAAAAGATATATTAATATTTAACATAAAATTTTAATACTTCATGAATGGGCCTATAGCATGTTTAGGGAACAAAACATAGAACAGAGCAGCACTAAGAACAGAGTAGCAATGGGAACATGTCTTTGCAAACTTCCTACATTTCATCTGAAATAACTCAATATTAACCATAAATAGAATAGATTAAGTTCAAGGCAGTCATTGTACATCTGAGAACCACTAAAAATATAACTCAAAGATATGCAAATGGAAAACCAAAAGAGGGATTTGGATAGAACATTAAAACATTTTAACACAAAAGAAGGCAAGAAAGTAAGAACAGAGACACAACTAAAAGATTAAGCAAATAACAAAAAGGAATAAATAAAAAAGAAAATGGCAGGTTTTAATACAACCACATCAACAATTACATTAAATGTAAGAAGAACATGCATTTCAATCAGAAGGCAGAAATTTAAATTGTCTAGTAATCAAAAACCAATATGGGCTCTAAATCCAAACTGTAGTTTCTACCATAGGCACTTACATTTAGATGCAAAAATGGTTTAAAAGATGAAAATATGCAAAAAATGTAAACTGTAATCATGAGAAAACTGTGCTCATCAAACTGGACTTCAAAACAAGGTATAGGCCTAGATGCAATGGTTTGGATGTGGTGTTCCCTTAAGATCCATGGGGGCTGGGGAGATAGCTCCGAGGCACAAGTGCCTGCTGGGCAAGTGCAAGGTCGTGAGTTCGAACCCTGGTCCCACCAAAAAAAAAAAAAAAAAAAAAAAAAAAAAAAAAAGATCCATGTTGCAAAGACCTGGTCTGTTGCCTGGGTGAACTTTCAAGAGAGAGGGCCTATTGGGAGGCTCTCTGTCTTTGAGGCTTTGAGCATATGCTCTTTAAGGGTGCTCGGAGTCCCCAGCATCTTCCTCTTTCCTCTTCAATTCCCAGCCTTCAGGCAAGCAGCTGCGTTCTCCTGGGCACGCCCTGCCATAATGTGCCATCGTCCCACAGGCCCACGAGCAGCAGGATGAGCCAACCATGGATTCAAATCCCTAACATTGTCACTGTCAGTCCAACTGAATCTTTGTTCTTTGGAAATTGAGTGTCCCTAGTGTCTGTCACAGTAATGGACAACTGATTAGCAGTAGAAGCAAAAAAGAAGCCCTTTTTCTAAGACTATGAAGCAGCACGATAAGGAAGATAAGGCCCTGAAGAATGTGTGTGGCTAATAGATCTCCAAACTATATGCCTGAAAAATTGACAAGGTCAGAATGAGAAATAGACAAAGACGCAAACATCATAGAAGACTTTCACAGTCTGTCCTTGGGAATTACTAGAGTTACTAAACAAGAAACTAGCAAATATACAGAATAGCTGAAGGATATTGTCAACCATCTTAATGCATTCAGCACTTGGAGAACTGGGTGCCAAACAAATGCAGAATACATTCTTTCCAAATACAAATGGAGCTCTCTTAGTAAATCTTATACCATGCCAGAAAACAAATTTCAATAAATTTTGACAGAAAGAAACCTTACCAAGTGCGTTCTCTGACTGCACACTTACCACACTGAAAGTAAGTTAGAAATCCTAGCAGAATTCAGCTGGTAGCAGAAATCTTACAATGTCTATATCCTTGGAAACTTTTGGGAAAAATTCACTCCCCCCATCATTCCAGTAAGCACTTAACTGGGGAACCTGTTTCTACTCTGATAAGCATGTGCTTACCATCCTTGCTTAGAATTTATAGCTGAAAATGCAGTTCTAACTGGGGTAAGCTAAAACTGAATGCATCTGCTTGTAACAGAGAGGATGAAACGAATCTTTAGAAACTAGGATTATTTTTTCTCTTGACCTCCTCATGCCATAAGCTGCCACCCCCTCTTCTCCTCAGCTCAGAGGAAGGGTCAGAAAAGCAAGGAATATGCAGATTCCAGGCCCAGGAGTACACAGTCCTTTTTCTTTCCCACAACAGAAGGGACAAATTAAGAATGGCTGGGAAAAGGGGAGTTGAACAGCATGAAATTTCCTTGTCTGATGCCTCCTAGTATGCCTGCCCTCTCTTATAATAAACTCTCTTGCACAGCTGCAAACAATGAAAGAGATTTGGGGCAAAGATCACTCTGCCTCCAGGGGGGCCAGGGCTTTCTTTTTTGAGACAAGGTCTCACTGTGGACTTCAAGCTGGTCTTGAACTTCCTAGGTAGCCCAAGCTGGATTTCAACTTGTGCTGTCCCTCCTGCCTCAGCCTCCTGAGTGCTGGAATTACAGGTATACACCACCATACCTGACAAGGATCTAGTTTTGAATAAACGTTGTTTTTACTTTTCCCCAAGATTGTCTCCTGTTTTTCTTGGGGAGCAACTGGCAATATAGACTTGAGTGATATATCCACTGGGATCAAAAGTAGTCAAACAGTAGGTACAGAGCAAGGCACAACTTATCCCATGGCCAAGGGCCAAGTTCAATATCTCCTGCCTCCCAGACAGTTGTCAGTTGTTACCTTCAGATAGAGGAATAATGGGAAGCATACACACTGACACACACACACACACACACACACACACACACACACACATACACACTGTTTCTTTTTTTCTACTTTTAGATAAATACTTTCTTTAAAAACCACAAATACCTAAGACAAAAATATTACTTGGGAACTGAACCTTTGGGAACAGCATACAGTAACACAGTGGTAAAAGGTTATCTTTAAGGTCAAAATATATGCTGTCCTCTCCCAGTGTTGCCACCAGCTGCAAAATACTTGGCAAGCCACTTCTTTTTTTAGCCTTAAAATAAAGCTTTCATTTAATGGCTGCATAAGTTTTGGGCAGATACCTCATCAAAATGGGGAGCATTTGAAATACTGCGTGCCCATAGGCTTTCTGTTCTGCAGAGTATTTTCCAAATGGGAGAAAATGTCATTTGTATTTCAATTCTGGAAGCCACAGGAAAGTAACCTGTGTTTTGTAGCCCTATTCAAGGATGAATGCTTCTCTACCCTTCTGAGTTGCAGCCTTGCCTCCCCAAAGAGAGAAAACCTACCTGTTCTGTCCCTAGGCCTTACATACTAAACAAATGGAAATAGCAAGTGTAGTGTGGAATCAAACTGGGGGACAGAGGCAATTAAAAATAAATCAAGCACCTTGGAAAAAGTCATTTGCAAAAACAGTTGGGTCCACAGCGTGAAATATGGAGAAAACACATTAAAGCAAAAATTAATTTAATAAACATTCATCCTTATTCTTTTAAGAGGAGAGAGTACTATAAAATACTTCATTAAGCAACGTCTCAGAATATGAACTTTTTAGAAAGAAAAATTTGGAACAGCACTTTGGAAGACTGAGGCCAAAAGACCACAGGGTGAGCCAAGGCTGGGAATCTTAGTGACTTCATGAGTCTCAAAATCAAAGATAAAAAAGAGGGCTGGTTTTGTAGCTCAGCACAAACTCCCTGGATCCCTGGATTCAATCGCCAGTCCAAAACAAGAAAGAAAGAGAGAAAGAGAGAGAAAGCAAGACAGCTCATATAAGGATGTTTACAGCCCCTAACAATCCCATCCCTTTGTAACCCTGAAAGTCCATTATGCTAGGACCAACAGAGCCTGTTGGCGATAGCAATCTGTCTGTCCAGATAATCCACTCACATAGGCTCATATAGACTCAAATCTGACTCTAATCTCAAAACTGGCCTAAACAATGCCGTCTCCCATTTGAGATCTTGCTCTTTGATGTCGTCAGGTGAGCAGACATGGCGCTGGATAACGTGGTTACCTAGTTGGTCACCTAACGATCCCAAATCTTTGCATGAAGTGCTGACCCATCCACAGACACATATATACGTTAGCCCCTGCTAATCGATTCAAGATGACATCTGATGCTTGGTAACCCAGAATCCTACTGTGGTCTATCTTTTCCTTTATCATTCACCTTTGCTCATGGTTCCACACATAATGCCAGACTCGAGTTTTAAGTGGCTTATCTAAGCCCAGGTGAGCAGGCATTCCACAGCGGAAGCCTGGTCACTAGTTGAAAGATGGCTTGCGAAGTAGGCCTGTCTAGTCAAGATGGTCTCAGGATTCTTCCACAGCACTGAGTCAGAAAGACCCACCGGTAGTACTATGTTCTGTGCATGAAGAAAACACAGATCATTGGCAGACTGCTTTAGCTACAATTAGGAAAGCACAGGGACAAAGCCAATAAATATACAGACCCGGGCCCAAAAGAAGAGCGGAAGGAGACAAGCGCCCTGCCCACGCCCTTCCTGAAGGCGTGTTCCTCTTTTTTGTTTTATAGGATGACTAGAATTTTGCAGCTGTTCAATGTACATTTAGATTTGTAACTGACACTGAAGATAATGGGAAAGAAGAAAGAGAAGAATGTGAGAAAAAGATAATAGATAACAAGCAAATAAACAAGAAGCAGGAGAGTAAGAGAATCTTATTTGATGAGAAAACCATGGTAGTGACTCCCGGGGCCACACTTCGTGTGCCCCAGCATGAGACCCGGGCTCCCAGCACCTGCTCTCCCTCTCCCTTCCCTCCAGTCATAAAATCAAGAAGCTGCTTTCATCACTCAAGTAACCCCTACCCTTACAGAAAGATTTAGATGTGTACACAAGGAGAAAGAAAAAAAGCCATAATTCCACATTCAGATACAAGCACTTTTACCAATTTTTTAACCAAGTTTTTTCTATGTTTAGGAAAGATTTTACAAACTTCTTGGCTCCACTTGTACGGTTTTATTCCTTTATTTTTTCCTCTTATTTCATAAATATTCCCTATTTTATTGCATATTCTTCAGAAACATACTTTGTATGACTCTGTAATGTTTAATCAAGTAGATATACTCTTACTTAATAAGCTTTCTGACATCAGGCATGTTATTTGTTCGTAACTTTTAACACATATTTTCCAAATGCTCCAAAGAAAATTTTCTTGGCCAAACTTTTTCTGCATATGCAATTATCTTAAATAGATTTTCAGAAGTGAAATCTTAGACGGTCACAGGGCAAGAATTAGATTGCCAAATTTAGTCGCTAAACATGCAGGCCAGTCACTTAAAAATCAATTTCAAATTGTTTGTTGTTATCTGTAATTCAGATTTAAGTAGGAGTTCTGTATTTTAGCTCACAATCCTAGCAGAAATATTTTAAAGATTTCCATACCTATCTCCAGTGTCCTCAGGTTAGAAAAGCATGGGGAACGAGAGAATAAGTTCCAACATTTTATTTGGGGCCACACCATGTTTTGTTCTGCATTATTACATTAAGCCTCACAGTGGTCTCTAGAGGATGACATTCTTTTAGCTCTAATCTGCAGATGAAAAAGCTGAAATCAACAATGTAAACTATTTGAGACTCAGTGAGTTCAGGTCCAGGAGAAGTCTAACCCAGCCCGCTACCGTGGTGGCCCCCAAAAAGCTGAAGGAAGAGGGATGGAAGGGGACATGAGGCAATGTCCCCAAAACAGCAGGTGACTCAGACACCTCAGAGTCAAACTCAGGCATGGCAGCAGCCTTTCTCAGCTCCACAGGCCCAAATCTCCACCACCCACTAAAGAGAAATAAGACTTCTTTCAATAATTTGTGGCAAGATGGGAAAGAACTTGTATTACGCTGAATGGAAACAAAGTCACAGAATGAATCTAAAAGCTGATCAATTCCTTACATTCTTTTCCAGCTGCCATCCTGGGCTCCCTCTTCTGTCACCTATGTTGTCATCTTCTTTCTTCTTAGGATCTCCTTTTCTGCAATTCCCTGCCTCCACTCCAGTTGTTCGTTTCGCTTTTTCCTTTCTTTTTTACTTCTCCTGTTCCTCTCTTTCTCTCTTTTGTTCTCTTCTGCCCCACCCTTCTTTACCCCTTCTTTTCTTCTTTCCTTTTGGTCTTCCTTCCTTCCCGCCCCCTCCCTCCCTCCTCCACCCCCTCTCTCCCCCTCCCTCCCTCCTATCCCCCCTTCCTTCCTTTCTTCCCTCCTTCCTCCCTGGGCTGGGGATAGAGCCCTGCCCCTTGCACATGCTAGCCAAGTGTTCACCACTGAGCTGCACCCCAGCCCTTCTGTTTTGTTTGGGGAATTAATTGAAATGCCTGCACCTTCCTCCCTCATATTTTCTTTCCACTCATCCCTTCATGAGCAAATAATCCCCTTTTCCCACTTAGAGCCATCTGCCTCAAAAAGACTGTATTTGCTAACCCTAACCCTGTCTATAGATCAAACAGTGAGAGACTCAATGCCATCTTTCTTTCCTCTCCCTTGCCCCCTCATCTCTCCTTCCTTCTCAATGTGGCACTCACAGAGCACCAGTTAGGAGTGAGTCAGAGTGGGTCCTCCTCGGTGTCTCTGCAGAATACTCAGCCCTCCTCCGTCCAACAGGTGAGAACCACATCCTGCCCTGGACAACCAGAGGAGAGCGGCCACACTCAAGATGCTTGTACAGAGACCTTCAAGGACCCGGAGGTGACACAACATTGTCACCTGAGTCTCGTGGGATGCCTCACAAAACAGACATCACTTAAGTGGATACTGAAGGACTGACAGATTTTGCATATGTAGAGATGTCTTGCAGGAAGGCCAGAGGCAGATGAAGCCCTTTCTAGCTAGAATATTTTGAGGATGACATCCAGAGAAAGAGAAACTGAGCGCAGATGCACAGTTGAAGACATCTTCTGTAACCTCTTGATGAGCTTCTCAGGATCTCCCATAGTTTGACGCCAAAAAAGGTCATGGGTGGGGCTGGCACTGACCCCTGACCTCTCCATGTAGGGGCAGAGCAGAGCTCTGCTCTCGGTGTCCCCAACCACAATTGATGAACATGGTTAGCCCCATCCTTCTTCTAAAGAATTCACAGAATGTGGTCGTACCATTTTAAAACTGCTCATAAAAATGGATCAATCAGCACAAGGCTGAAATAATTAGTTCCCTTCGCTAGGAAAAAAAAAAAATAGTGCTTCTTAATTATTGTACTGATTGCGTGAGAGGTTTTTAAATACAACAAAGAGGCCTCTGAAGGCTCTGTCCTTCTACCTGCCTATAGGGGAAAGAACCTAATTAAAACAAAGAAAATGTATTAATATTTAATGGTGTGATTTCCCCCCACATCCTTTTTACTTCTCAATCCAGTGTCAGCTCGAAAAATTTTCCTAAGAAAGAACATTGAGAACCCCATGAGGCAATGCTGTCAGAGCAGTTTTTATAAACAGCTCTGTGATTAAAGGTTCACCCTGAAGTCAGTGTCACCCTAGGCCCTCTGATGGTATCAGGAATCCTGGCCTCCTGCCTCCACACATCACAGTCCCCTGAGCTGTATGTCCCCAAGGTCAGTTCCAGCTCTGTCTTCTGTCGTGAGGAACCTTGGAGAAGTGGACAGAGCCCTGAGCAGGACCCTACCAGCTGCCAGGAAGAGCACTGAGAAAAGAGAGTGGAACCTTAGCAAAGGAAGCCCTCAATAAATGTGACCTAATAGCATCGTTAAGAAAACATGCTCAGGAGCTAAGGCCCAGGAGGGAGGCAAGGTGACCTTTCTGAGGTCACACACCACTTGGTGGCAGATTCAGTGCGGCAACTCCTTGCTTGTCATTCCTGTTAGTATTCTGAGTAGCCATCCAGGTGTTGGCCCCAACATTGGCTCTGCTCTGCATTGGTGGTAGAACAGTCTTTGCTACCTGGATGTTGTGGTTATTATTTGTAGCCTGATAAATTCTGTGGTCCCTCCGGCACTATCTGTTTCCCTTTCTAGAACACGCAGTTGCCTTTTTGTATCTGTCAAATTACTTTTGATTTCATGAAGACCAAAAGGTTTTTTTTCAAGAAAACTGAAGGCCAAAGGGGACTGTACCACTGAACTACCCAAAGTTAGGATTTCATGCACACAGATATGTCATTAAAACTTGGTTTTCCTTCCTCTTTCATGCAACCCTGTTTCTCAGAAAAGATGTCCCCTAGGGGTTGCAGGATGGTTACTAAAATGCATGCCCACCTCAGGTCATTCAGAGTGAGTCTCTGAAAAACAAGCACATGTCATTGGTTGCGGTAGAGTGGGCCACGTACCCCTTTCTGCTGCTGTTCACCACTATGCCCAGGGAAATGTGAAGCAAGAGTGGCAGGGCTATGTCCTCTGAGTTTCTGAGTGACCTGGGTCCCTGTACTCATGGGTTAGCCAAGAGGAAACACAGGGGATTCTTCAGGAGTATACTTAGCTAAAGCAAAATTCCACCGATGATCTGATGAGCTATGCTTCCACCGGAAAAGTGATGAAATCTGACTTTAAGCAGTGACTGTACAATAAATGCCCAGGGGCCAAATTCAGCCCTCCTGGAAGACCTTAGGCTTGGTCCCGATCATATGTATGAATCTGAGTTCACTGTCAATATTAAATATCAACAGAGATCCTGGAAAAAGTGGACTTCTGGCCAGAAGGACCGGCCCTGGCTCACTTTGGACACTGAAGACAGTGGCACCCACAAAAATCTGTCCACTTTCCTCTCTCAGGTTTAGCCTCGACACAGGGGCCAGCCAAGTTTGCAGGCCCCAAGGAGTCCACTTGAGGCTGACACAAATTCCCTCTGTTGTAAGCACGATTCACACCACATGCTCCTCCTAGAAGCTGGTCCTTGCATTACTGGTAATGCTGCTTCCATCTCCAATGAGGGTCCCAGCCAGCCTAGGAGGGAGGCAGGCCATGTGGGTCATGGACTCACTTCAACCAGAAGGCATGTGATATTTGAGGATGCTCAGAGACAACGCTGGGACACGCAGGGTAACTGAGCAGCTCAGATAGTGTAGGTTAGGGAGAGGGGCCCTTTCTTCAGACCCTGTCCTGGTGCTCAGACTGAAAAGCTCAAACACAGGGTCCCAGAAGTCCAAAGGAAGAGAATTAAAAGGTACACAAGCAGAATCTTTTTCTCTCGACCTCCCCCATCGTCCCTGCTCATGCAGGACCGAGGACCACCCAGGTGATCCTCTAGGTGGTTTTGCCCTTTCCGCACCCCTGCTTCTGCTCTCCTGTTGGCTTCCTTGGAAGTCAGGCTCTCACAGCAGGAAGCCCTGCTGCAGCCAAAGCTGCTCTGCATCTGCGTGGGGGGGGGGGGG
>PVJA010014325.1:0-28248 GCA_004027025.1 Myocastor coypus
GAGGTTATGAGCAGAATATCTTTTAGGGGAAAGAAAGCTCCTGTCCTAGACAGGGAGAGAAAGGGGTCCCAAGTGGGTGGTCCCCAGGAAGCTGTCTCTTCCAGGGACTTTTATAGAGGAAAACCATGTGGTGAGGTGGGTCTAAGGAGGTCGAGAAGACATGGGAACTCGCTTAGGTGGGCCTCAGGTGGGACGAAGCTATGGTGGCAGGGATCATGTCACAGTCCCTGCATGTGCTTGCCTAAGCTTGCTTAAGCAGGCTCTTTAGTCTGCTGAGCTATCTAGCTAGCCCCTTCATTACAATTACTGAAGAAATTGAATACTGTTTAATCATGTTTCTTCATGTGTAACATGAGTATATTAGAGTAAAAGGTACCAAAGGAGTGCTTCATGTCTAAAATTATATAAGCTTTGGTTTTGTGTATAGTGGATACCTCAACAATTATTTGTTTTTGTTTGTTTGTTTGTTTGTTTTTTATTATGGCCGACTCAGCATGCCCTGGGGGTAGGGCTGGTGCAGCATGTGGTGCTGAGGATTGAACTGCAGTCCCTGTGGTCGCCTAAGCAGGCACTTTAGACCACTGAACCATCTCCTTGGCAGCACCTCAATAATTATTTGATTCATACACAACTTCTACCTTTTAGGAACTCCTAGGATATAGCGGCCAAACAGGATCCTTAAGCCTCAATTTCAGTTATGCGATGTTGTGTGCTTTCTCTTTGGGCTTATAGGCCTAGAGTCACAATTTGGTTCACCAACCTGTGAGCAGTGTGGTGATTCTTACATTTATTTAAACACCAGTTTCCTTATCTGAGAATGAGATGAATACTGCTAATACTGCAGGGCTTTTATAAGAATTAGGAATTTAGAAAGAGTCTGTACGAATTGCTTGATCTCAATGTCACTCCGTTTCTTCATTCTGTAAAACTGAGGTTAAAAATAAAATCAGCACAGACCCATTCTAAGAACTGAAGGTGGAACCGCAAGTTGCTTGGTCTTATGCTTACTAAATACCAAGTTCCTGCTACAAACCTAGTTTGTGGCACAGCGGGGTGGCGAGGAGGAAGGACTTGGCTCCTCGTCAGACCTGTCCTCCATGCCTGATGTGGCCCCTTGCTCTCCCTGAATGTAGATTCACTTCCTGTCCTCACAGTGTCCACTTAGGCCACTGATAACATTAAAACTCAAATGTGCTCGCAAACCTCTCTTTGGGACAAGTTAACCTGCACAAACAATGCTCATTTCTTTTCGAATCTCCACTTTTCCGAAGTCCATCGCCACTGCCTCTCCATAACCATGGAAGTCTGGTTTCTGTCCTTTTGATGGTTCTGTCTTCCCTGAAAATCCATAGAACCTCCTCTACCTTGTATGCCCTCTAGTTCCTGGGCCACCCTCCGTGGTCCTGTGACCCACAAGCACTGCGTTCCACCTACCCTTCTGTCACAGTGATGGAAAGCACCGTGCCATATTACAAACCACTCACTGCTCTACAGTGAAAAAGAAGGGGGGGGGGGGTGGACCAGAGGGCACTTTTGGCAAATTTGACACAGTTTTCCCCATTTGTTTTAATAAAGCATCTCATGTTTAATATATTGGTTAATATAACTACATGACATTAGCATTATCTTCTTTTTAGGATAGACCGTTTCACTTTATCATGATCGCCCATGAAAGATTAATGCCCAAGTCAATGAGAATGTAACTTTTTAAATTATCAAGGTATTTTCACCAGAGCATACCATAATTATCACGACCTTGAGGACAAATGACTTTCACATAATCAAACAGAAACTCAAGTTTAAATTTATATGGCTGGTCCTAGGATGTTCTGCGCTCAGGAGATATAGCTGACCATGTGAAAAATGAGGACAACCGCAGTGCCAGATGCCATGAAAGGTCATTATGTCTGTAAATTATGCCACACACAACACAGAACACAATATTAGAAACCACACATGCATATTCTTCTGTAACCCACAAAAATATTCTATATATTCTAAAAAGTCAAAATGAAAAGTCCTAGTTTGCAAATACATAAGCAAGGCTCAAGTAGATGGAATGAGCTTCTTCATTTGGGATCTTTTTGTTTAGGCCAGGAGCCTTAGGCCTGGCTCTGTTGCCCTCTCCTTGGTACTGCTCTGTTCTGCTCCCCGTTCTCCTCATCCTCTACTGCACAAATACTCAAACTCGAGTTCCAGCTCTGACCCTAAGACCTAAACCTTAGTCATGTATTTAACTGTGGAATGAGTTCAGAATTCCCATCTCACTTCTCATTGAACAGAACAAGCAAATTTTTAAAAACTTACAACATGTAATAATAAGTACACATTGAGCCAAATAGGAAAATCTACTGTAGTTTTTTTTTAACATTTTAAGTTAAAATATACATTTCGCAGTCATGACAGTGCATATCTATCATCCCAGGATTCTGGGAGGCTGAGGCAGGAGGATAATTATCAGATTAATATTAGTACTTAGCTATTATGGGCTTGTCAAGCCTGTAATCTCACAAATGAGTGTATGCTGAAGACTTAAATAAGAGTCAAGCAGTATGATTTTAGCATTTGAAGAAGAGCACAACCCACTAATGGAATTTGAGATTCTCTGGGGGATAAGACAAAGTTCTGAAGGATGCCTGTGTTTATTCAGTTATCAAAACAAGGGAGGGGACCAGTGAAGAAAGGTGAGGCTCAAGGACTTCTCCTAGTAAGCTATTATGGTAATTTATCTTTTGCTTAACTGGCCCCTATAGGCCTCAGTCAGTTGGAACCAGTGACTCATAGAGATTGTCTTACGATCGATCTGCTGCCCATCTCCAGACAAGGAGCTCAGGCCTTGGACAGACTCACAAGTAAGCCTGAGAAGCTAACTGGTTGATATTAAACACTTATCAGCTCTGCTTTCTACTGGTCTCCATCAGATCACATGCTCAATTCCAGCCTCAGAAATTTAGCAAATCTGTGAAACCATGTCTCAAAGTAAAACATAACTTGATAAAAGAAAAAGGAGATACAGTCCAGGGTAAGAGCCCTGCATTTTGTCCCTAATATTGCAAGAACATGATGAGTTTTCAACCATAATTTTTGTAATCCTTATAAATTTAAGTATCTAAAACCTACAAACTCAGAAGAAAGCAAGCTTTGCAGATTTTAATTGATGACTCTTTTAGAAAATTCTGGAAAACCCAGAAACTGCTTGTAACCACTTCTGAGAGGGTGAGACCTCTTTTAAGAGAAAGAAAATGCAATTTGATGCCTAGGAGAGGTATCTCCTGGAGATGAAAGACATGTCAGCCCTGAAGCTCAGATATCCTCCTCAAGACCCAGGGAACATCATAGATTCATTAAACAGTGAGCAGGTAAACATTTCAAATGTTTAAATGTATTATTACATTACAAACTATGTATGCCTTCATTTAGAGAGTGCTTTGTATGTTTAAAATCCAAATAAAACACATTACAGCCTGAGAGTTCAAACTCCTATGAAAAGAATCTCTGTTCCCTATATTGCTACCCTGTAGCTCAGAAAATGATGGGGCATAAAAGACGTATGTTAAGTATTTCTAAATTAAAAGAGGAAAGAAATTGTTCTAGTTTTACTGGGAGACAGCTGGTTCTCAGAGAAGTAAGCTTGAGACTTGTGGTATCTCTAAGGCCCAGTGCCTCCATTTACGCAGAGGACATAGGTGGGTATCATGGGCAGAAGGAAGCTCTTTCTGTAGGCGTGTTTGTTCAGAACTGCCCGCCACTGATGCCTGTAACATGAGATTCCATCTCCCAGAGCTCAGAGTCAATATTTAAAGAGGGGCTGAGAGATAGTCATGAAAACGTAGACCAAAGCAGAAAGATAGGACGATGCCAAATCTTCCAGAAGGGTGTGGGCATTCTGCTTTGGAGAAGATGACATCACCAAGAGTAGAGTGCAGAGAAATCCCTACACTCATGCTTTGGTTTTGTTCTGTTTTGCTTTGCCTTGCCTTGCCTTGCTTTGGCAATCTGGGGTTCCACCCATTGTGCTACAATCCCAGCCCATGTTTCTTTTTTATTTTGAGGCAGACTCTTCCTAAGATTCTGTCTGGACTAGAACTTGCCATCCTCTTGCCTCAGCCTCCCAAAGTGCTGCGATCACAGGAATGGATCTCGGTGCCCGTTGGGATTTGTGTTTAAATTCAGTAGCTTTGTTGTTTTCAGTTAGCAAGTTGAAAGAACCTCAGTGGAAGTAATGTTGGTAAGTTACTCCAGACTGTCATTATCTTTAGCAACTTCCCTCAGTGAGGGAGAAGTGCTAAAAGATGGGAGGCTTCCGATAACATCTACTGATTTCTAGTCAAGATGATATTTTAAGTTCATATTCTGAGCCCTCTTCTGCTTCAAACACATAGCAGTAATAGAAAAACATATAAAAAGTGAAATTAGAAAGGCTTAGGCAGAGCACTCGCTTAAATTATTAACATGCTTACTTAACCAATGTGTAAATTATTTAGTATCCCTACCCTGCTCCCACTGAAAGACAAGTGAGCACTAGACAGTCCTTGTACCCCAACTTCCTGGTAATTATTGTCTAATGCCTTATCTCTTCAATAAAAAATAATTCTTATATTTTCATTCTGTCAGGGGTTCTGAGCGTCTCGCTTTAAATTTATTCTCAGCCTCCGCTATGGTTTTCATTCACTTCTTAATTGATTTTATTTACTTTTACAATACTTTCCTGGGAGTGTAGAGGAGCCCTCCAGCATGAAGTAGCAATAAAATAGGAGACAATCACAATGCCAAAGGTGGTCCTTTGAAAAATAAACAAACCAGACTACATTTTGAAAAGTAAGCAAGATTTTACAAGAGATAAGAGAGGCTGCAAAAATTCTCAGTTATGAAAGATCATATAGATATGGTGAGACATCAAAGGAAATTATACCCTTTTGATCTATTATTTTATTATGCCATATATTTTAAATTTTAGGAGATGGGTAACTTCTTAGAAAAATATAAAAGATTAAATTTGTTTGAAAAAAAATTGTTTGATAAGTAACATGAAGGAATAACCATTATAGAATTTCTTAGGTGTTAATTAATAAGCAATGGATTATTCATATGTAATTAATACAAACTGATACAGAGAACTAGAAAATAAGGAATTGATTTTATGAGGTTATATAATCTTGACAGCAAAATCAGATTAACATATAGAAGAGGGCTGGGAGATGGTTCAGGGGCACAAGTGACTATCTGGCAAGCACAAGGACCCAATTCAATCCTTGATACCACATGCCGTGCTGGCCCCAGAACCAGGCATGGTGGTGCACACGTGTCATCCCAGCACTAGGGAGGCTGAAACAGGAGGATCACTATAAGACCAGACTATGCAGTGAGAACTTGTATCAAAAACTGAAACAAAAAGTAGAAAAGAAAAGCCATTATCATGTAGGTCATCTTTGCAAAATCTGAAAACATCAGAAAATTAAGACTGAAAGAGTATCGATAGTATACTGTTCTTTGAGGGGTTATTTTTCTCTAGAAAAGTGACAGTAGACCCTTACCATAAAATCCCTCAACAAAATTTCCTACACTGATTAAAAAGAAAAATTGTATGGTCATTTCATTGGAAGCAGAAAAAGTAACTCTAAAATTTAGCATTATTGTAGCCATAAGAAAAATCCTTATGGCCGGGCGTGGTGGCTCACGCCTGTAATCCCAGCACTTGGGAGGCTGAGGCAGGAGGATCGGTGCGAGTTCGAGACCAGCCTGGGCTACAAAAGTGAGCACAGGACCAGCCTCTACTGCATAGCGAGACCCTGTCTCAAAAAGACAAAAAAAAAAAAAAAAGAAAAATCCTTGTGGATCAGTGAAATAGCTCAATGGACTAAGCACTTGCTTAGGGAAGCCCAGGGACTGGGGTTCAATCCCTGGCACCACAAACCGTGCCATCCCCACTCCTAGGCATACTGAGTCAGGGACCAAGTCAGGGCGTGGTGGTGCACACCTGTAATCACAGCACTGGGGAGTGCAAAAATAGGAGGTTCACTAAGGCTCTGAGCTGCATAGTGAAATCCTGCACAATTTTTTTTTTAAATCCTAAAACTGAAGAAAACATAAAACTTTCTTAGTTTATTGAAATGAATCTACCACAACCCTATATCAAACATCATACTTATAGGTGAAATGTAAAAAATATTTGTATTCAACACAAATCATTGATAAGTTATGTTGCATCACTGCTTGTTTTGATGCAGGAGGTCATAGGCAAGGTAAACAAAGAGAAAGAAATAAATTATATTTCAATAAGTTATTATGTATAGAGAGATTTGGGAGGAAATTTAAAGGCAATCAGAACAACATTTAATGGATTTATTGCAAGTAAGATAAATATGTGAAATAACACGATTTTTATGTCAACCATAATAGAGCAGAGAATATGGTAGGAAAGAGGAAAATCGTTTATAACACTGACTGCAGAGAACTCATAGGTATGTGTTCATACATGTGAAAGGCCAACAGCTACAACAGGCCAGGTTGAAGAACACGAAGTAGTAGGTGGAAAGGCAGTAAGCACAAACGAGTCACAGGTTCATGAAGATGTTGATTCTCCCAAGTTGGTCAATTTGTAGTGATTCCAAGAGGGATCAAGAGGTGCAGTGAACCTTTTCTAGAGTAGCATTTACTCAGGAATATCCTCCTGAACACAAAACAAATGAGCTAGATGTGCCTTTTTTATGGGAAAGCAATCTGTGGCCTAAATGTTCTATAATTATCTATATGCAAAGGATAAAATCTCAAGAAACCCTATGCCATGTGAGGATGTACCTATGTAGTAAGGATCTATAAACAATGATCAGAAAGGACATGGAGCAATTCAAGGCCATGGATAAGCTCGACTGAGAGATGGGACAGATGAGATTAAAAGGACAACTTATATCTTTCACTGCATTTACACTGTTCTCACAAAAAGAGATCAGTCCAAAGCATGGGCGAGGGATAACATGTTTTATTCTGGGTGGAGGTATCTAGCACCATTTGTGCACTATTTTCTATTCTGTGTGATATTTTTGCTGCCAAAGCTCACAACTTTACCCCCAAGACTTACTCGATTCCTTTCCTGGTTTACCTGAATGGGAGCTAAGGGACAGAAAAAAGAACGCACAGCGTAGCATGACTTCATCCTTTCTTGACTGCTGCTCTAAGACCAGGACATTCAAGCCCTATCAGCACGGAGTCCAAGCTTGGGTGGAAGCAAAACGCATATTAAGTGTGCCTTTGGTCTACAAAGGTAGAGAGCAGCTCCTCTGCATCTTGATGTTGATCAGAGATTGGAAAGTATGGGCAGCTTGAATCTTCTTTCTGGCTTTCTCATTATTCACAAGCTATATCATGTTAAAGCAGTAGGTCACCCTCATTTCTAAGACCTGGGATGCTCTATGTGGGATGAAAGTTTTTATACATATGAGCACAATCGGTTTTTATCCTTTCTTCTTCTTGACACTTTCAATCAGTTTACCCTCATCTTTCCTATCGCTTTGTCTGCTACACTACTCCTTCTAGGTGCAGGAGTGGAACGTAAATCTGTTTATGGTAAATCCTTCTCCAAACCCTGGTTATTTCTCATCTTATTATTATGAAATAATAAATCTGTCTTAGTTGCTTCCTTATTGCTGGACATAATACTTGATGCATGCAAGGTAAAAAAAAAAAAAAAAGAAGGAAAGATTTATTTTTGGCTCACAGTGTGGAGGGGTTCAGTTCATAGTCATTTGGTTCAAGGCAGGGCAGCATCTCATGAGAAACATCCCACAGTGCAGCAAGCAGAGGGCAGTGAACAGTAGAACAACAGACTTCTTTCTTTCGTATCCTTTTCATTCCATCCAGGCTACAATTGGTAGGTGACACTCACATCCAAGGGGAGTCTTGTGCCTTCACGAAATCCATTCATCCATACCCAAAGCTATGCTAATCCAGAAAGCAGACTGATCCAATTGCCACACTCTTAATTTAGTCAAGGACCCAAGTGGTCCAGCCACCTCTGCAAGGCCACAACTAAAGACCCATGAGGCTTTGGGAAGGACATCTGGAAATAAGCCACCACAAGAGCCAAGTGATCAAGATACTTAAATTCTCTGAAGTCGCTCTGACGGCTTCTCTCCATAAAGAAATGGAGTTCTTTTACACCAAAAGGGCCCCTGATGGTGTTTATCAAGGAACCTAAACAGCTATAGTGCTTGATAAGCATAACGCCGCCACGGCAACCTGGACTGGAAGAAACTCTATTCTTAGGCTAGTGGTGGAGCAAATCCTGTGCCCAGAGAGTGACCCCCATGAATCACTCACTCTCTTCATCCCAGTGAAGCTGACAAAGTTTCCATTCTTCATTGCTTAGAGCATTACTAACTTGTGTCAATACGAACAGAGTTGTTTCTTTTTAATTGCATTTTTCTATTTTTTACTTTAAAAAAATAATAGTAACAAAACATTTGGAACAATGCAGAATTTCACAAAACAAAACGATAGGAATTGAACAATGGTTGTTATATTGTATATTGTTCTCCTCAAGTTAGTTGTTCAGATTACCAGATATAAGCACTCAAAACAGGTCCAAAATATTTGAAAAGAAGAAAAAACATAAGCATTAACTGTCCCTTTCAATTGACCCACAGAAATCTGCAGGACAATTATAGAAATTTCCCTTCCTTTTATTTCTCCTTGCCCTCATCCCAGTTTTCCTTCCTTTTTAATGGCTTCTTTTCTTTTCTTATTGCATTTAATAAGAGATAACAATGTGATCGTTTCAAAACACATTAGTAGTACATTTCCAGTATTTGATACAATGCATATTGCTGTCTGCCCAGTAGCCATGCAGAGCACAGGGCGCAGACGTGACAATTTCTCCAATCATTATTGGTACAAAAATTTTTGTTCTCCTTGAACTAAGAGAAAGTAGTTACATATGTAATCCAATGTTCCATAACCACAGTGGGTTATTGGGAAAACTGGCAATGATGGAAGCTGTTGATTTAAGCCTTTTACAGCTCAGTATACTAATCTACCTTTATGTTTTCTGCCTCGTGGTTAAACTTTTCTACTGGGTGGTTAAGTCCAAGCTAAAGCAAGACCTGCATAACAAAACATGTAACTTTGGTATCGCCCAAGGTCAGTCAAATCCCCTCAGAATTTACTTTGAAACCACGTACAGTGCTTTGTAGAACTGGTGTCAGTGTCAGCTGTCTGGATGATTTTTTTTTAATTATGGCCAGCTCATCCTGCCCTGGGGATGGGGCTGACACAGCATGTAGTGCCAGGAATTGAACCACAGTACTTGCGGTTGCCTAAGCTTGCATAAGTAGGCACTTTAGATGACTAAGCCATCTTGCTGGCCCCTTTAACAGTTTCTTTCCCTTTCACAGTACCCATTGTACCTTGCAGATTTTATTTACTCTTTCAGGTTCTTACACTAGGGAGACAATATGTTGTTTACACGTGTGGGTCAGATTGATCTCCCCTGTGAGTATGTTCCTTTTAAGATCCCAGTGCATTCATTATTCATGTGACAATACTAATACAGAAGCCTCATGAAGGATCTAATTTTTGTAGTGTTAGAATTTATGCTGTGGCTTAATAAATGATTTTTATTTGTGTATTTGTAAATTCACTGAGTTGCTGAAGGATCAGCCACGTCATTATTTTGTTTTGTTTTGTTTTGTTTTTCATATGTAATGTGAGAAACTATGTGTAACTGAGGCATCCACAACTTCAGGGATTTGTGAACATTGAGATTCTGATATTTCTTAGTAATATGCATCAGAATAGTGGGCTAGTAGGCTGCAGAAGGGCAAAAGCATTAGAGTACTTGAATCTTATTTCTTAAGGTTGTTCTCTTTTTTTTAGATAAGCTGAATATCTGAATAAAAAAGAAAGTATCTTTTCTTGGCCTGAAATTCAGCTGTCTGAGGATTAGCAAATTTCTTCAGAGGCTAAAATTAATTGGGTCTTTTAATAATTTTATACTGAAATGCAAAAGTTACATTATAGAAGGATTTGTATGTTTTCTTTTAACTGCAACTATGTTCCTTGATAGTAAATACAGTTTATCTGGACTTCATATTTTTTAATTAATTTTTTTAAAAATCTTTCTTAATTTGGTACAGGGTCTCACTACACAGCTTGAACTCATAGCAGGCCTCTTTTCTCAGCCTCTCCAGCACTGCAATACAGACTTATGCCACAATACCCAGTTTGGGGGCTGGCAAGGTATGCCCAGAGTTACAGGGTCTTCATGGCATGCAGTACCAGGGATTGAGCCTGGGCCCTTGCACTTGCCAGGCAGTCATCTAGACTACAGGTCTATATCCCCAGCCCTCATCTTTGTTTTTTGTGTCATGCTTTGAATAATCTCATACTTTAGATAGCCTGAAATTGGAAAATTATACTTCTTCCTTATGAAACATTTCCTTTTAAAATGCTACAAAATAATGTAAGATGGTAGAATAATAATTTATGTGAAATTTATAGATTCTTTTTGCCCAGATCTGGGATCTCACACTGTTTCAGGAGCCAAAATTCTCCTGTTGATGTCTAAGGTGCAGAATGACCGTTCTACTGACTTCTAAGAAAAGACAAACACTTGTTCTTTTCACAGTGTTGGTTATAAGTTCCAGTTTTGATGGAATCAGCAAGATCTTATACTTTTTCCCAGAAGCATACAGCTGGCTTTTATATCAACCTGGAAATTTTGTTCTTCTGATGCCTAAGTCGATTAGATACTTTTCTCTGTATCTTCTGGTTTGAGTTCCAGCTAAGAAGTTGTGATGTGAGAAATTTGTTTCATTAACTCTTGAAATACATATGCATATCCAAAATACACTGTTTGGGATTGACTGTCAAGGAATAACATAAGGAAATTATATACTTATCATAGGGATTTATTCCTGTGCTGAAAAACAAGATATTAAATTATACCATAAGAGCAAGCATAATTCAATGAATTTTTATGATCTGTAGAGATGGGTAAATTGCATTCCAAATGATAAATGAGCTTTCAGCATCAAGATCTACAAATAAATCATCATAAGTAGATATTTTGATTTATTAATATAACCGAGAAGCAGCCCCTTGGGATCTGCATGTTATTTGCAGTGGTTGTCCTGGTAGGAGACAGCTAACTTATTTATGTGTTGTGTTAGGTTGTGTGCTCTTTTTTTTTTTCTTTCTCTACAAATAACTATACTGAATATTTTTAAGAGATGGTTTATTCACTTAGCGATAGGCTTCCTTTTCTATGGAAATCAGAATAGATGTCAATTTGATTTGCTCAATATTGAAACAGGCTTAAAAACCAATAAAAGTCAAAGAACAGTTGAGAGGTCTTTCTCTCTTCCCTTTCCATTGCAACTAAATCTACTCATTTCTCCAATGAGTAAAGTCTTTCATTTTGTCTTTTGCTACTGAAGTTGCACAGTTCCACATCATATGCTTCTGTCCTCAGCTTCTCCCACCCTGACATCACTGAAATAGTAGAATAATGACAGTCAGATCTTTCCTTCATCAGCTAATGTCCGAAACGGTAGCCTGAAATTAAGCAGAATAAAAGACTTCATCTACATATTTCTGTAACACACGTTAGTTAACTGCTTGTAGGTCAGAGAGAACACTGAAGCCTGGGAAAACGGACTGAGCAAACTGCAAGCTTTGACTTCGAGGTTACAGTAAAGTAGGAGAGATAGTTATGCAAAGTGACTACTTCAAGGCTGTCCATGCATTGTTGATAGGAGATGAGAGGTACTATGAGTATCCCTAGGCCAACATCAAAACTGGAGGTCATAGATGTTTATGAAAGGTGGTGGAAAACACTTTCAGTGAGAAGCAGGGCTCCAATTTCACTTGACAGACACAAAGGGCAGGCGAGGATACCCCTGGCAAGGGGATTGGCATGTGGCAAACGCATAGGTCAGGAGGAGTATGTTCAGCCGTCAATAAGATGAGTCTGCTGATGGTACAGATTGCAAGCTGAAGAGCCAAGTGGAAGTGTCTAGGTCTCCAGAAAGGTCCAGAGAACTGGATACCGCCCTTGTGGTCCTAATGCAGCACCCCCCCCCCACTTTCCTAGCACCCTCACCCCGTCAAACAGATTTATCTCACTTTTCTTGCCACGTTCTGGAGCAGTTCTATAAGTTTTCTTCATGAGTGTCTAGTAACCCTGCCATTGTTGTCTTAAATTCCTGAAGAGACTCAAAACATTAACCTTTCATGTTCATTTGGACTTGGAGGAATAGCCAGAAATGACATGGTGCCAGATCTAGTAGAGAAGATGGGTGAGGGCATGGGGCACTGCTTTTAGAAGCCTGCCTTTCTTTGGGGCAGGACTCAGCAGCAGTCTTCACCGCAGTTTTACTAATCACAGCTGATGGAGACACTGATGAAATAGTACTGCCTTAGGAACTGACAAGAATGAGTGGACAACTGTGTCCAACGCGATGGGACATATTCTGAAGGGAAATAATGGCAGCATGCGTTTTGCCATAATGAAACCTTATTTATTTATTTATTTATTTACTTATTTATTTATTTATTGTTTTTGCAGTTCTGGGGATCGAACCCAGGATCTTGTGTTTGCCAGGCGGGTGCTTATGCCACTGAGCTATATTCCCAGCCCTATAGTGATATTTTTACATTTAAAAACTCACTATATATTTTAAACAACCCTTGTAGCTGTACTTTTGGTAAGTGTATGATGATTACTCAGAACTTGCACTCTGTTTGCCCCAGGGGGCTTAGTACATAGGTGTGTGTGTGTGTGTGTGTGTGTGTGTGTGTGTGTGTGTGTGTCTGTGTCTGTGTCTATGTCTGTGTCTGTGTGTGTGGTACCAGAAATTGAACTCAGGACCTTGCGCTTGACAGACAAGCACTTATTCTACTGAGCTCTCTCCCCAGCCCTTAGTACATAGATTTTCTTCTGTTTCTCTACTGTGCCTGAATTTACTTCTGTGTACACTGCAAATAAAAGTAACAGGGCAACTGTACAAGATAATGTACCCCAAACAATGCATGGCATCCTAGAAAGTATCATTTTCTTTTTTACTTGATGTCTCCTTAGGGATCAAGAACACATAATTAATCAGAAATGTAAATCTTTTGTGGGGAAAAATTATATATTGTGTTCCTCTGAACAGGCATTATTGATTCAGAAGCATCTATTATCGTAAATTATTCGCTCCGTTGACTTCCATTACTAGTAAGGATAATGGAGAGCCAGTTACAGGTTCACCCGACCAATTTAGAGCCCCACTTCAGCTCCAGATAATGTAGAGTGGAAGAAATTTGCTCTTCCATATTGAAGAGAGGAGAAAAAGCAGAGGGCCTCATGTGATTACTCTCTGCATATGGCCTACCTGACGCCGCTCCACGATCACTGAGAATAATGCTGTGGCTAAAATAAGTTGATTAAAAGCAGAATCCTGCTGTTAACAGTGAAATTAAGCCAGTATGATTTTCAATACCAGGTTCTTTCCCTGTGGGGAGTTGCATAATGGAAAACAAATGAAAAAATATATATATTAGAATAAATAAATATAAATAAATTGATGCTGTATATGAAAAGAAGGCCCAAGGAGCCCACAGCCAAAGTGGACACTGTTTGAGCAGACTCTCTTTCAATTGATAAAGGGGAAATGGCAAGGAAGAGACATTCGTCAGAAGAAGATGGCATCGTGCTATAATTTTATGAGGTTGGTATTTTATGAGATAAAGAGTTCCCAGGGACAGGTGTTAAATGAAAGTCCAATAAAATTATCCTTGGCTGCCCCACTCAGTGAAGAACTGCATGAGAGCAAATACTTGTCTCTCATCCTTTTCTTGATGTTCTTTCTCTTGTCTCTAAATATTGCTAGCACCCGCTAGTCCCACTCAACATGGACTTGAGCCCAAAATTATTCCATTACTTTTACTGTGGCTTCCTCTTCTCCGTGGAGTGTCTTTTTCATCCTCCTTCCCTGAGATGAAGCAATCCAAGGTGGATGAATAAAGGACGTGGACAGCCATGGAGTGCCAGCTACCACACTTTTAACACTTTGGTGCCACCCACATAATGCAAAGTGAAACCTTCTCAACTCATAGTCAATGAATATCCCTGGGCAGGCAGGCTGAATCTGGGTGCATGTGGACGAATGCAATAAAAGTGAATCCCATCATTACGAGCATGGGCAGTGGCCTAGATGCCACTTAGTAGAACAGCTCCGTTCCCCAACACTTCTGTTCTCTCTCTTCACCAGGCTGGGTCTTGAGTTTCTTTGCTCAGCACGGCAGGTTTAACATCTGCTCTCCATTTTGCCACTGTTATGGTTTGTGTCTAGCTTTCCCTGCAAAGCCTCATGCAGTCATGGGGCGTCTTATAACAACTGTGATTGGTTCATGGTTCAATGCAGGGATTGTGGGTGTGGGTGGTGCATGTGCCCTGGGGTGGATAATCTGTATCACATTGTAAGGCAGGGAGACAGGCTTGCTAGCTACTCCAGCTGCAGCTCCTCCCCTTGCTGTTTGCTGTTTTCCGCTGCCATGACCTGCTGCTCCCTTCCATATGCCACTCTGCCTTGGAGCCAGCCAAGTACTGACTGAAACTTAACGTTGTGTGTTCGTTATTTTCTCCCAGCCGCAAGAGAAGAATATGGGAGACAGCCATTTGTTGGCCATAGCACCCAGATAATACTGTCCCTATGGTTCTCACTGGGAAGGTAACCTTGAGATTGTCACTAGAAGCTACCATTGCTATACTAGCTTACATGGAGTCCCTTCCATTCTTCTGAATGCTTTCCTCAGAGAGAATGTGCAGTGATGTTTCCTCAATAACATCCATTTTGTTTGGTGATCTCTGTGAGTATCATTCTCTGCTATTATGTATATTATAGATCACGCCCACTGTACATATAAAAATTTCTCCAAAGTTGTGTCTAATAACATTGACTTGCCCCACCATTATATAACAGAAATCTTCCTCACAGAAGGAAATCCACGTGTCTCCCAGAAGAACTTTGGGTGAATCGACTTTCCTTTACTTTTACCTCAGAATGAATTTTGTAGGCCCCAGGAAATTTGGAAAAAATCTTGAAGGTGATAAAAAAATTTCAAAATTACTTTTAATGTTTTGGTCTCAGGGTTTCCCACGGGTCCTCTAACCACATAAAACTCTTAGAAACCATTTAGTTGCTACATTCATTTGGATCTAGAATGTTCTCCAAAGGTCCACATGCTGCAGGCTTCAACCTCATCTAGCGGTGCCACCAGGAGACAGTAGGAGCTTAGGAGGTGAAGATTCATTGGCAGTTTTACACATTTAGGGGTGTACTCTCAGGGCAGGATGATGGGACTTTGCATTGGTCCTCTTTCTTGCTTGCAGCCTGGCCACTTTGAAATGAACAGATTGTTTCATCACAGCATTCCCCACCATGAAGTGCTGCCTCCCCACCTCCCGCAGAAAATCAATGGGACACCTGACCATGGACAGAACCCTCTGCATCAGTGAGCCTCAAACAATACTTCCGTCTTCCTAAGCTGACTGCCTTAAGTATTTTTACAGTAATGGAAACCTGACCATAGGAGGAGATCTCTCACAGGAGATTTTCATCAGTGGCCTATTTCTCCAATGAAAAGAATGAAACTGTTATGGTTTGTGTCTAGGTGTCCTCCTAAGGCCTCATGCAGTCATGGGGCAGCTTTTTTTCTTTTTCCAAGACTTTCATTTCCTTATTGCTCATGCAATAAGTTTGGGTGGGTCACACAGGGCTGAAGGTCTCTGCAAGTGCTGAACAAGGAGTGGAGGATGAGGCTGGCCTCCTTTTAGGGTGGCAAGCTAAAGAGCACTTTGATGACTTCACTACATTTAGCATCAGGCATCTCGCTTTATCAGGCTGGGAACTTCTTACTATCATTTCAACAGATACTAAAACTCAAGTGCCAATTTATATGGACTCCTTTTGTAAGAGATTAAAGCATATTAATCAATCCCATGAGTTGTAATAAATGTTCTTGTCAGTCTATCTTGACACTTATTTCTTCTATAAAAGTATAGGGAGTGCTATGTCTTAAAGTTTCCTTACCTGTGGAGTCAACACAAGGTGAGTCAAATGGTTTATATTTTATTACAGCAGATGTTGAATGCACCCATCTCCACTGTAGAGTTTTATCTTTCAAGGGGGTAGTCTTCTACTATTTATTTATTTATTTATTTATGTATTTAGTACCGGGTCTCACTGCATAGACAGGAATTATAGTGATCCTCCTTATTTTTCAGCCTCCCAAACACTGGGATCGCAGGCACACACTGCCACACCCAATCTCAATCCCCATCTCAGTGCACCCTTGGGGTTGCCGGCCAGAGCTCTTGGCTCCTGCCTGCCTAAGAAGGCACTTTAATACTCTTTTTCTCTGTGGATAGCTTGCTATCATAAATATATATTGTTTATAACCATTGATCCATTAAAAATATCTCCACTCACTTAATTCTTTTTCTGAAAAAAATTGTCCTAATTTGAAAAGAAAAAAATTATATAAGTAGAATTATATTCACTCAACACATACTGACTGAGTTGCATTCTATGCAAGACTAGAATCTGTATGTATACATAAAGAAAAAAAATGTTCACTCTCTCATGAAGCTTACAAACTTAAACAAGGAAGGGCAGAAAACAAATATATAATAACAAGATGAATGAAGCACTCTTAAGAAAGGGAATGAGATTCTGTTAGAAAGATGAAATTTACCTGAGTTGAGCACAGACAAAACTCCTTTTTTTTTTTTTTTACTGATAAATATTATGCAATGCTTTAATTTACTGTGGCAGATACAAAAATCATGAATTAACAGGTTATATATAAAAAAGTAACTACATGAATTTTTTAGCTGTTAAATTAATAAAATGATAAAATGTAACAATAGTGGTTTTTACTTTAAAATGAGGTATTATTACACTGTAAACAAAACAACATGAATAAATAAAATTAATATGCAATTTAGTGATAAATGATTATAAATTTCAACTAAATAATAACAGACAATAATTCTCTAGTTATTGATTGACTTTGTCATTTAAAATTTGCCTCGCTTGTGTACTTCTTACTTAAAAAGATATACAAGTACATCATTAACATGCAGACCAAGCCAACACAAGGAGTGGAGCCCAAAGGGTCCACTCGGAGGACAAGCAAGGAAAGCCCCGCAGAAGGACTTCAAGCTAGAAACCTTAAAATACAACCCAGGTTCTGTCATTTAGAAACTGTGGAACCCTGGGCTACACCTATTGGTTTTGAGAAGGTTAGATATTCTGAGAATTGCATTAACCTTTTAAAATCTGTAGAAAATAACTGCGCATAGACGCTTCCTTGACATTTTCACCACACGAGACTGTTTTTTCCCTGGCTCGAGGAGTGTTATCCTTTTGTCCCATTTGGCCTTCCGTTGTTGAGTGACTGACCCTCTGGAAACCCTTTGCAAGTTGGGTGTTGAAAACGCTGAACAGGTAGGCTTTCTAATCTCCTGAGTAAGAATTCTCAAGAGGAAGAAAGAGCTGGGAAGAAAGTCACGCCAAACACAGAGAACAGCACACAGCCAGCTGCAGATGGCTTAAAGAACATGACGTGTTTAGAAAAGGAAGAAAAGACTGGTGACCTTGTGGGTGGATCTAAAGAAGAGACGGTGTTTGAACTAGTATCGCTCTTAGACACTTGGCTTTTCATTGGAACAAAGAATCTGACCCCTACAACAACTGAAGGATCAGAGGTTTATGTGGGCTCACAGTCAGCTAGCTCTAGAGAAGGAACAAGAACGCATGGCAGCACAGCAGAGGAAAGGATGCCCAGCACACAGCAGCCAGGGAGCGGAGGCGAAAGAAAGAACCAGAGACAAGAGCACATGCTTCCGGGTCGCAGCCTGGTGACTCACCTCCAGCCAGCTGTCCCATCCTCTCAGGGCATCCAGCTACTGAACTCGTCATGAACGAACCCGCTCATGAGCACAGCACCTCCATGACCCAGTCACTTTCCATGAGGGTTGAGGGTGGGAGGTATCACATCCAAATCACAGCAATACTACTTGAAACTCCTAACAATGACAATAAAGCTGAGGATGCTGATAAGCCAGGCACCGTGGCCCATGGCAGCGACTCCAGCTACTCGAGAGGCCTAGGCCAATCTGAGTATTGCAAATCTGAGAATATGCGGGCAACTTAGCTCAACCATTTCTCAAGATGAAAACATTTTTTCAAACGCTGAAGACATAGCTCATCTCACTCACAGTGAGAAGAGGAAAGAGAGAGAGATCGTTGAGATCACAACTTATGTAAAAAAGGCAAAAGGAGAGGAAGACGTGACTTCAAACTATTGGAGACAGGGTAGATGACAATACCATTAGCTGCAGAAATGGGACAGTCATCTCAGTCACACCGAAATGAGTTTTCTCCTGGCCTCTCCTGGAGCTCAGCTCCTCCTTTAAGGGGAGCATTTGCTTACATATTTGCTTCACCTGGTTGATTGGGAGCTTTCTCCAGGATAAAAATGCTTCATCTATCACGGAATCCCCAGCCCGCCTGGCAAGTCACCTTTGAAGAGTTCAGTAAATAGTAACCACTGTTATTATTATTAGGCTTTCAATGGTTGTGTTTTATTGAATGCACAGATGACAAGCTTTGGACAGGGTAATGCAGAGCTCTGAAGGCTCCAGAGAGAATGATGAGAAATTGATTGAGAGAAATGGCTTTGACTCTTTAGGTGAATTTATTTCAAGAAGAAAAAGTGACAGCTCCTAAAGGAAGAAGAAATGTAATAGACAAGGGGACACAATAGCTGACCCAGTTAGGTTCCTCTGCTGAAAGGCAGCCTGGGGAAAGGCCTGAAAGCAAGAAAAACACAGGAAATGAGTTCTGAAATGTAACCGTCCTGGTTGACTCATCCTTCGGCCCGGTGGATGGAGAAACTCGCAAGGAGGACACAGCCTTTCCCGATAGGATAGAAAGTTCTGACTTAACCTCAGCTACACGTTTCGCCATTTACAGTCTATTTTTGGTAGGTCCAATTCCCCTTATTTAGATATTAGCATGGAATATGGTAAGGATTGAGTAGAACTTTCATAAAAATGTGAATTCGGCCTTCTCTGGTCTCTTACTTTCTTCAACGATTGAACAATGTCTTCTCTTATTGGTCAAAATCCAATTATTTGGTTCAATCATCATTTACATAGCTTTTCTTTAAAACAGTACCGAGGCACGGCCACATACTTCTGAGCCGAAAATTCAACATTTGCATTTTGAGCATTTTATTCCCCCACACACATATTGTTTTGAACATATTTGTAATAAGTGAAGTACAACATGAAAGCAATTAATAATTTTAATTAAAGATCAGCATTTTTCTAATAATCCAAATGTTGGGTGTTGGGATTTATTGTTGTCTCCTGGCTGCTTTGCATGCATTAACCATTTTGTGAACTTGAGTATCAAGAAATATATTACATGATTTAACTGCTATGATAGCTGTGTATGAATCGCAATGTTGGCTTCATATTTTCTTCTTTGTCTTCTTAACTACTTGTCTACCTAGGGGTTGATTTTTGTGTGGTTAACACATTTGGTTACATTCAAGCGTCTCGTGTAGCTCCTATGGGTTACGATCTATGAAACAATAATTTATATATTTGTTTGTTTGTTTGTTTTTTGTGGGACCAGGGTTCGAACTCACGACCTTGCACTTGCCCAGCAGGCACTTGTGCCTCGGAGCTATCTCCCCAGCCCCCAATAATTTATATTATGCATCTTCAAATGAAAGATTGGGAAGGTACAGATGAGCAGTAATAACAATCAACCTCAAAAGCCTATCTGTAAGAGATACAATATTTACCGCTCCAAGTTAAACTACCACATCAACTCTTTTGACTTTTAGGGATAGGAAGATATCTTTCTAGAAATTTCCCTTAAATTAATGGAGATATTTTTAATAGATCAATGGTTATAACCAATATATATTTATGATAGCAAGCTATCCACAGAGGACAGAAAAGGATTAAGGTACCTGCTTAGGCAGGCAGGGGCTGAGGAGCTCTGGCCGGCAACCCCCGGGGTGCACTGAGATGGGGATTGAGATTTGGCATGGTGGTGTGTGCCTGCGATCCCAGCGTTTGGGAGGCTGAAAAATAGGGAGGATCACTATAATTCCTGTCTATGCAGTGAGACCCTGTATTAAATACATTAAAAAATAAATAGATAAAAAGTAGAAGACTAACCCCTTGAAAGATAAAACTCTACCCTGGAGATGGGTACATTCAGCACCTGCTGTAATAAAACATAAACCGTTTGACTCACCTTGTGTTGACTCCACAGGTAAGGAAACTTTAAGCTATAGCGCTCCCTATACTTTTATAGAAGAAATAAGTCTCAAGATAGGCTGACAAGCACATTTATTATAACTCATGGGATTGATCAATATGCCTTAATCTCTTACAAACTGAGTCCATATAAGTTGACACTTGAGTCTTAGTGTCTGTTGAAATACTAAGAGAAAGTTCCCAGCCTGATAAAGCGAGATGCCAGAAGCTAAATGTAGTGAAGTCATCAAGGTGCTCTTTAGCCTGCCACCCTAAAAGGAGGCCAGCTTCACTCTCCACTCCTTGTTCAAGACTTGTAGAGACCTTCAGCCCTGTGTGACCCACCCAGATTCATTGCACAAGCAATAAAGAAATGAAAGTCTCAGAAAAAAAAAAAAAAACATGATTATAATCACACAGATTAGGCCTTGTTTCTGCTCTGTTTCTTCCGTGACACCATGCAGCCTCATACCATGCTATCATCACTGGAAAACCAAAGATGCGATTCAACACATTGCATGCAATCAGTAACAGGAAATAAAACTTCCGATATATATTTGTTCTAGTCCCTGCCTCATATACCTCAATGGGTGGCATTCAGTTTAATCCACTCCGTGCTCTTTTTGTCCTTCCTGGTGGAATCTGGACTTGCGAAACGTCTCGTCATCTTTCAGGAGTCACTCTGTCACTTCCCATTTCAAAGCCCTCCTAGTTCCTTGTCCTGGGGTTTCCTCACCTCCTCCTTTGCTCTTTCAGAGCTCGGTTCTACGCTCACCACATGACATTTTTCAGTATCTACATTAAGTATCTACCTATTCTATTGCTTCTGTTCATGCAGAACCTCTCTACAAGCAGCTGCAGGTTATTATTTCTGCATAGAAATGCTCACACACACACACACACACACACACACACACACACACACACATATAGCATCTTCATTCATTAATTCCTCAATAAAAGATAAAGGAAAGTAGAAAAAAAATAGGAAAGAAAAAGAACAAGAGGAGGAAGGAGACAGGACCAAAAAAAAAAAGTAGAAAAGAAGAAACTAGAGTGCTTCTTCCCTTGAGAGGGCATTCAATGTTCTCAGTAGCTGGCTACGGGGATCACATGAAAGAGCGACACAGAAAACGTAGGCAGAAACACGTTTGCAGCTCGAAGCCATACTTTTCAAGGCTGATATGGGTGACCCTGAATTATTTTTACTGTGTTTCTCCCTAAGCAGAATACAATTATCAATTATTAGAATTTCTTTCACATCCAGCAGTGTATTTAAAGAACAATACCCGTAGGATACTGAAGGCGGCGGGGAGGATTTTTGCTCAGGGTTACTCGGAGGCCAATGCACAACGCTGTCGGTTCTCCAAAGTGACCTCACGTCAGAGCTGAAGGATAGTTGGTTCCGGTGGTATCCTAGATGCTGTATTAGTTGAACAGATGGGAAAGAATCAAAGTGTATGCTTGAGAAGAGGTCCTTATGACATTCAGCGTCAGAGACAGCCGCGGATGTTAATCCAGCAGAGCTAATTCTATAGCAGGGAGTGAAATATTATTTAATCAGCAGTGCTTCATACATAATTCAATTAACTGCCTTCACTCATCAGTATTAACGAGAACAGGAGCCTGGATTAATGTGCAAAAGCCTCATAAAGGAGCTCCCAGCCTACCTAACTGCTGCCAAAACTTAATAAAAGCCCTGCCAATCAAGTTCTAGTATCGGGACCAAATGCATCGGTGCGCTGATATTACAAATTATCCCGGGCACTTGTCATTGTTTCCTAGTTCTTTAATTATGCTGATATCTGCACTAAAATGTTTAATTAGTGTATGGGGGAAATCAGGACAATTGCTGGCTTCTTCTTCGACTATCAGTATTTAGCATCAAGTAAACAAAATTGAATTTTATTGCAAATGGTTTTAAGTGGCATGCTTGGCTCTTTTTTTTTTAACTTTTCAGATCTTTGTCATTGTATAGGAGTCAGTGAGTTGGGTTCCAATAATCTGAAGGTCCGCTCTGATCTTGAGAAGATGTCAAGGATTCTGGCAAACTGGGTAAACATTTGTGCGCTGAATTTTACTTCAGCTTCTGAACTTCCAGAAGCTTAATTACCTTCTCTTTCCCTCTGGAGTCAGGCAGGCAGAAGAAAGGTTGATGCTAACAATCAGGGAACCGGGCTGGAGTCATCTGAAAGAATAAGGAGATCATCTTTGCTCTGGATTCTTCAGGAGATTAGCCAAATAGCCTGTTCCCATTCCTATTTGAAGGAATTGTTAGGATTGCTGCCTAATGTGTGTTGAAACTTTGGCTGGAATGAGAGGATGAAAGTCTTCCCATCCATTCTTCATGGGACATATTCCATTTGCAAGTGTTTCTTCTTTGTTTATTTGTTTGTTTTGTGCTTTGTTTTTGGTTTTATTTTGGTGTTTTGTTTTGTTTTGTTCTGTTCTGTTGTTTTTGTTTTTATTTTGTACCAGGAATCAAACTCAGGACCTTGGGCTTATGAGGCAGGTGCTTCTTGGGCTGCTGAACTATATCCCTGGCCCCTCAGTTTAAAAGTTGGATGAACAGGACTAAACTATAGGGGTAGTTGGGAGACAGAGAGAGAGAGAGAGAGAGAGAGAGACAGAGAGAGAGAGAGAGAGAGACAGACAGACAGACAGACAGAGACAGAGACAGAGAGACAGAGAGATATTTTTAGATCCTCTTGAGGTGACAGATAAATATACTGAGAAAAATAATAATGTCAGTGATGATGAAGGTGACAATAATAATGACAAATCCACTTCTTGTGTTTTTAGTGCCTTGTCAGCAGACCACATATATTTTAAATTTTATTTAAACTCCATCATCCTTTAAGTGTGTGTGCATACATGTACATGTTTGTGTGTGTATGTGTGTGTGTGTGTGTGTGTGCGTGTTATGGAGATTGAACCTAGACCCTTTGTATTGAGCACCCCCAGCCCTTTTATAATTTTTAAAAACGTTTTGAGATAAAGTCTCACTAAGTTATCCAAGCTGGGCTCCTCCTGTTTTAGCCTCCTAGTGTGGAATTACAGCCGTGCCTGACCATGGGTGCTAAAAGAGAGACGTCCTAACTATTTCTACACAAAGTGAAACAGAATCCAGGAACACAGCAGACTAGTGTTGTTTTGAATGAAGGGCAAAGAAAACTGGAAAATTTACAACTACCTCTGAAACATGTAGGAAGCTTTAAAAGAAAATGATATGATAATTGTCAACCCTCCAGTACTGTTCATGCTGTCCCTCTCTGTGGTGGGGGTCCCTGAGGTGGGACGAGAGGACTGACGTGAGGAGGAGAGCCCTTAGACAATTAATCAATGACTTTGGGGGTAACTGTTAGCAACAACAGGATTTTATTAAGCACCAATTTTTTCATAGGCACAGCTTAGCTGCCACCAGAAGATCAGAAATCAGATTTACACACTGTCCTAGAGATGTGCATGACAGCACTGTGGATAAGTAACTGAAGTAGAGCTTTGCACACACAGGTTATCTGGTGTGAAGTATGTGTAAAGGATAAATACAATTCTCAAGGAATTGCAGTGAACATGTTTCATTTGTCGTTGGCTACCAGAAGGCCCAGTAATATCTAGCTGATTGCTAATGTGCTATTCTCTGGTTCTTCTGCGCTTTATTTTTCATCTCCTTTCTAATTGATGACATCAGGAAAATCGAGGGAGAATGTAGTAAAAATGTCCTATTGTTTTAAGTGCAATCTGAGGCTCTACTGGAGGGTTTTATGTGCAGGTGTGTGGCCCTGGGGATTGAACTCAGGGCCTTGTGTGTGCCAGGTAAGCATTCTACCACTGAGCTGCAGCCCTGATCCTGAATTTGAGGATCTGAGAGGTTATGCAGATTTACACCATTAGAAAAAGAAAAATTTCAGAGAGGCTCACATCATGTGGCTTTTCTTGATGAGAATATTTGCACACCCTAGTGGTCTCTCTACCCACAGGGCTGAAGGGAGATATCTGTGGTCTAAGTGCCTTCCTGGCAAGCACAAGGATTGGGTTCTATCCCCCAGCAACGCATGCTGTGCTGGTCCCAAAACCCTAGGTGCCAGGTATTGGCCGGGGAAACCGGGCATGGTGGTGCGCACCTACTGTCTCAGTGCTGGGAGGCTGAGACAAGAGGATCACTATAAGTCCGAGTCACATAGGTACAATCTGTACCAAATAAATTAGTAAGTTTTTAAAATTAAAATAAAATGGATCCTTATGCATGTTTATAGGGTCTGTATTTCCTGGGGCAGAGAACAGAGATAATTATAAGGCAGCAAGTTGCTGATGTGGAGCACCTCCTAGGAAAACCAGCTGGAGAGTGACAACTCCCTTGAGCATCTAGTGAAAGGCATAAGGAGCTGCCCCACGGTGACATGACACTGAGTCTCCAAAAGCATCAAAGCCACCTCAGTACAGTCAAGACAGAACCAAAGCAGAACGCCCCAAGGGAAGAAAAAGTGGAACCTCTTCATGGGCAAAGACATCCACTGTACTTTAGGAATAGAATTCCACTGGTCGACTTAGAGCAGAAGGAGAGGCATACAGACAGAGGGTCAACCACGGACGGCAGTGGCTTGCCACTGCGTGCAGAAAGGCCGTGGCCTGAATTGGTAGCGCCCCCAGCCTCTCACTCCCTCCTTTTAAATTTCCTGCATAACCTCTGGCCATCCAACTTCTTTGTCTACCTTGTGCCTGTAGAACTCCGGTCTGTTTTATCACCAGTTAGATAAAAATGATCTTTATAAAAATTTAAGAAGAAAAAATTTTTTCTTTACAAGTTCGAGTGTGACTACTACAAACTTTCAGAAAGAGCTGCTTGGAAATACAGGGAGAGCTCACAGTTAGACAGTGCTGCGACCATAGCCTGCTACACAATAGCAATGCAACTGCCACACTGCATCGGTAGCACAGGGCTACAGTGTCAGGAATTTGAATTACACACCAGGACATTTGCTCATGGAAGTCTTGAGGGAGCAGAAAGAAAGCCTTCGTCCCCTCCTTCCAAAAACGGGTGGCGAAGACAGTTAAGGCTTTGTATATGTGAACATCTGGAGGTATGTCCTGTAGTAGAGGATAGCTATAGAAACAAATGATTATTGTTTAAGGGATATGATTGTTAAACCAGAATGGCTTGCTTTGGACCATGGCTCTACCATTAACTACCTGCGTGCTCTTCTTTGTGTGTTCTGTAGTATAAGGCATGATAGGCTGCATAAAGCAGTGGTGCAGAGTGACAGCACGTAGTACGGGCTGTTTGGAGAATTAGTAAAATTGGAGCAAGATATAGGGAGAAATGAAGGAGGGAGAAAGAGAAAAGGAAAAGGAGAGAGAGAGAGAGAGAGAGAAAGAGACTATTGGCAGACAATAGGAGCTGTGGCAGGATTTCTAGAAGACCGTGTTGGCCATGGAAGAGTGCTCATAAGGAAGCTATATCCCAATAAATCCATAGTAAATTCAAAGCATCACGAGCAGAACATGTGATTAGTCCGTATACCTAACCCACTCCGTAGCATACTTAGCGACACAGTGTAGTGTCAGCTGGTGGCCTTCATATGCATACAGCTGTTAGGGAGCTGAGCCTTGCTAGCCCCGCCCTGCATTGCTAGAGAATACAGCAGCGCCCTTGCTAGGCTGGGGAAAGATCACAACCGAGAACTGAAAGTCCGGTTTTATCTTAGTGGCCATACCATATGATAAGTTGTCCCATGAAGAGCTTCCGGTATAGTCCTCACCATTCAAAGGGCAGTCTATAGACCAGCCATGCTAGATGCCACCGTCTGATTGCTTGTTAGAAAGAAACAGATCATGATTTGGTATCTTTAAGAGAAGTCATGTATTTATTATAAGGTCTTCGGTGATGCAAGGATGATGCCTTCTGGATCCTATCTGGAATAATGAGAGTCTAGACTGTCACTGCCCAGTACGGTAGCCCCCAACCACTTGTGACTACTGAGAACTTCAAATGAGCAGGAGCTAAGATGTGAGCTCACTGTGGAATGCCTGCTGGATTTCAAAGACACCAGAAAATTATAAAATATTCATACACTTACATAGGTTATAGCATCATATGGTAATCATAGCACTGTAGAAGTACTGGATTAAATTTAATGTTGTTAGACTGTTTTCACCTCTCCATTTTTATGTTCTCAATGTACTACTAAAAAATGTAAGATTATACACAGAGCTCCCATTGTAGTTCTACTGGGCAGAGTTCCTCCAAGACATTTTACTAAGACATTTCCCTCTGGCCAGTGGCTCTCAAAAAGTATTTGCTTGGGAGCAAATGCCTTTGGAAAAAGTAGCAATAAAAACATATGCTTCAACCAGGTGTGGTGGCACACAACTGAAACCTCAGCACTCAGGAGGCTGAGCCAGGAGGATCACTGCAAGTTTGAGATCCGCTTGGGCTACAAAAGGAGCTCAAGGCCAGCGTGAACTGCATAGTGAGACCACTGTCTCAAAAAGACACAGAAAGTTTTATATATATAATAAAGGACTTAATTGTTTAAAAATATTTTTTACTTCAAAATTGCAAACAATTTTGTAAAGTAGAAACAGGAAGAAAAGTAGTAAGTTCACCTAGCAAACCACTGTCCTGAATGCACCATTGTTCAAATTCTGGTTACATATATATATATATATATATATATATATATATATATATCTTTTAATTTAAAGTTAAATAATTTAAATAAAATCTAATTTAATTTTAATTTAAACTTTTAATTTTATAGATAGATAGATAGATAGATAGATAGATAGATATAGATATAGATATAGATATAGATATAGATATAGATATAGATATAGATATAGATATAGATATAGATATAGATATAGATATAGATATAGATATTTTTTTTTCTGCAGGGCTGGGATTTGAACTCATGGCCTTGCACTTGCCAGGCAGGCACTTGTACAATCGAGCTATCTCCCTGGCCACTGTAATATAATTTCAGGAGTCATTTTTCACCATCTCTTAGGAGAATTTCTCTTCCCAAGCTTTCTCAAAGCAGCCCTTTTCACCTCCAACCTCCCTGCCTGAGACTATCTGATTTTTTTTCTTTTCTTTTCTTTTCTTTTTTTTTCTTTTTAAAGCATACAAAATAGTGATAGAAAAAAAAAAAAAAGCACTAGAAACAATACAAGATTTCATGAAACAAAGTAATATGAATTCAACAGTGGTTGCTGTATTACATGATTCAATCTTCAAATTGGTTGTTCAGATTACCAGACATAAACGTGTTGCATTCAGTTAAAGAAAAAAACCACAACAATAACAAAGAAGTGATAAGAAATTAAAAAGAAAGACCTGCCAGAGAGCTCAGCAGACTAAAGCCGCTGCTTAGGCAGAGCGCAGTGACTGTGTTTGATCCCCGGCGTGCCATGCCAGAATCCAGTCTACGCAAAGAGACCCTGTAGTATCTGCAGACCCTGAACATAAGAAGAAAGAACAAGAAAAAGAAAAAGAAGTCCAAAAGAGGCCATGTTTTTCGTTCTGATATTTCTCCATTATCCCCATGTACTGGACTCGTGCATTTATAAAAATTCTACAAGTTAATGTAAATAAAACTCAACTTTTGAGTTTCAGCTTTCAACTATACGTTTTTTCTTTTATTTTTTCCGCTTTTTTTTTTTAGTGATTTCTTCTAGCATGCTATTTTCCAAACACATTCACATTTCACCCAAGTCTACTTTTGCGCAAGTCTGTGCCCCTGAGTGGACAGCTCAAGTTTCTGGCGCTATCCTCAGCCTTTCCCTCCTGTTCTTGTGTCATAACTGTTATTCCCCTCACTCGTCTGTAAACTACGATTCCACCAGAGCTCCTAGTTGTTCAAATAATAAAGATGAGATAAGAAACTTAAATTAGGAAGATAAAATGTTGCCTATATTTTTTT